>JAFIRS010002426.1:0-216084 GCA_018342105.1 Gonioctena quinquepunctata
CTACACTGATTTTTCCCGGGGTTTTATAGTTCGCTTTATATTGATGAAAATTTTTTTTTAAATGGGGAAACCCGGAAAAAGTTCCCCCTTTTTAGTTTTTAAAATTTGTTATGCCAGATTCCCCAAAAAACCTTTTAAGAACATTTTTTTAAGGTTTTTTTTCAGGATCTAAAAAAAAGAGTTTTACCCTGAATCCCCCAAAAATTTTTTGGGGTGGAAGATATGACTAAATTTTTTTTAAAAAAGGAAAATGTTTCCCCTTTTTTTTAAAGAACATCCCTTTTTAAAAAAAAACAAAAATTTTTTTTTAAAAATTGGGGATTTTTTTTCCATCTCATTTTTCCAAAGAATAGAAAAAAAATGACAGATTCTTTGGGTTTTTGTTCCCCAGTTTTTTGAAACAAAAAAGTTTGCACAACCCCGGGGTTTTCCCCGGGAAAGGGCCCGCGGGCATTACGTGAATTTTTTGACAAAAAACTTTTGATCGTAAAAGGGGAAAAAAACCCGGGGTTTTTCTTTTTTATTAGCTCGTAATTTTTTCCCCCCTTTTCCCTTATATAACATCACGGTTTGTTTTTTTAAAATCGCCCCCCCAAAAATACCCATTAAAAATTTAAGGGAAAAAGGGGAAAAAGGGCCCAACCCCCCTTTTTCCCAAAAAACTTGGGGGGGGGTGCAAATGTCACGATTTTTGAAAAAACCCCAAAACGTGCGGATGTTTGGGGAAAAAAAACATTTATTGGCAGTTATAAAAAATTCCTTTCCCTTTTAAAGCTTTGGGGTTTTTGGGGAAAAATTTTCGTCTTTAAACACCGGTTAGGGGAAAATCCGCAAAGCCGAAGGAGGGTTTTTGAAACGGTTTTCAAAAAAATTTTGATTTCCCACGGAATTTTTTTGATTTTGAAAAATTTTTGTCGAGGGGAAAAAACATATTGAAAAAAAATTTAAAACAGTAAAAAGGGAAAAAAGATTTTTGGGGGGGTTTTCAAAAAAAAAGGGGGAATGAAGATGATGGGGGGTTTCCCAAAAAATTTTTTAAACGAAGAATGAACCCATTTAGAGCCCCAATTTTATTTGTGGTTTATCCCCAAATTTTAAAGGGGAAAGGGAAAATAAAAAAACCCCAAACCCCCCCAAAAAGTTCATCATAAAAGGGGCCCCCGTTTTTATCGCCAAAAAAAATTTTTTACCAAGAAGAGATGGGTTTTTAAGGGTTTTTTTCCCCAGAAGATCAGCGGGCCGGGAAACCCCCCTTTTTTCCCCAATTAAACCCCGCCCTTTTAAAAAGGTTTTAATTTTAAAGAAGTTAAAAAAATTTTCCCCTTTTTTAGAAGAAAAATTTATAAAAAAAATTTTTATACCGAAAAAAAAAAAATTAAAAACCCCTTTCCCCCCCAAACCGTCAAGAAAAAAAAAAAATATAAAATTTTTTTGAGATCCGGGCCAAAATTTTAAAGAAGATGAAGCCCCGGGGGAAAAAAATTTTTTTGTTTTTCCCCCGACAGTATCACCCTTTGATTCCCCCCGGGGGCCCAAATTTCAGCCAGCCCCCAGGGAAAAAAAGTTTTTTTGTTTTGGGGCCCCCCCCTATTTTTAAAAAAGCAAATTTTTTTTATGAGATGAAAATTTTTTTCCCCAGGTGGAATTTTTCCCCGTTTGGCAAAAATTTTAAAAATTTTAAAAAATTTTAAAAAAAAAAATTTTTCCATTTGTAAAAAGCCGATTTAGAGTGCGCCTGAACTCGCGAATCGTACCGCGGTAATCACAACCCCATAGATACGCCAGTCGCAACTATGATGATTCTCTCATCATTCACAAACATAGGGCAACAGGCATACTGTTGTTCATTCAAACAATTTGTTGAAGATGCAGAAATCCAGCTTTACGTTCGATTCAATGAATTCTTCAGAGAAAAGTTAACAGCCCCCGATGCGCAGAAACCCATCTGAGCCGTGCACGCGATCATAACATCATTGCGGGGCAGAATCAGTTACGAAAGCCGTAACATCAATCAATAGCGCGATAAAGTTCAGCTGGTCGTCAGTTGTATTCCATACTAGTTATGATTCTCACTTTATTATCATGATATTTTCATAGACTGTAGCGATCGCATCGTTTACTTAATAACAAAGAGAAGCACATCGTCAAAGAATACGTTATTCGATCACTGTTTCATTGATAGCGATGGGTGTTAGTTCAGATTTCTGGTTTATTCAGAGACGGTTCTTCAAGTCCGCCCAAAGATTCAATGACAGTTTCGTTAGCGCGTTTTCCATTATTTTGTATATCAGCTCGAAAACTGTTCCAATTCTTTTCACGCAACGATAACAGGCTGCAGGTCAAAATATACTCAAGCGTCATGTTCATGCTGCGGTCAGAGTTCGATGGGGAAATTGGGGAATATTCCCGATTATATCTAAAAACAGAGCGAATATTGTTAGTCGAGGTTTTAGTCACCCTAGATTAGCTGTTTCGAAACGTACGATTGATTCATTTATTACCGGGTACCGAAACATACGCCATAATTTGAATTAGCTACAGATGATCATTGAGAAGCGAATTATGGGGGTTGTTATCGTTCCAAACGAAGAAAGCGTTCGTTTATGATTCGATCAAACAAGACAATATTATACACGACATAATCGGTCATGACTCGAATATCACATAAGGAAAGTAGTACCGAATGCAAATAGATGTTACAATAATGACGACTCCCGACGTAAGTTGGTACTTCTGAAGTGATCTATCCAATATCACGATACCACGATTTCAGTTCGTCCGCATCATTTTCCCGAGTCAAAAGCGAAAGAAAACGATGGCATCAACGATAAAACCAAATATATTGGTTCATTATAGAATTGAAACAGCGTTTAAGCAAACGGCTTCGAAACCGAAAAGTTCATAAATTAGCAAATTAAACGTTCCTCGTCTATAACGAATAAAAGCGTTGCCGGGTTTTCGAAAGAATTTGACTGAAACTTCATGAATGGTGTCGCAAACATAGAACAGCGTCGTTTATAAGCAACGTTAAAGTTGGTATTCGAAGGGCGATATGGCGCAGAAGTTTGCTTCAAACCAGAATTCGCCCCGTCGTTACCAATGGCAGCAAATCGAATTGAATAAAACTGAAAACATATTTCGTATATGAAGGAATACATACTTTGATTTGAAGAAAACTGTTAATTTACGACTTTTCACCACGGTTACAGATGTTTGCAGGGTTCACGACCGTTCCGAGCTTTTTGCGAATACGGATGGTACGATTCATAGTTTACGAAATACGTAATAAAGACGTTTATGAAGTTATCCGTCGCATCATAAATAATAATATGACTATCCAAAAAATAACATTTCATTACTCTTCGCCAGTCTTTATGATGAAATGGCGTTCATTGTGGACCGAGATTATGGATGCCGAACCAGAAATTCGGCAGAGAAGAGGTGGGGATCAAGATCAGAAACACCGCCACGTTCAGAGGTCGAATCACGTAGCGCCAAAGAAGAACGCTTCGTTCATCAAATTCGAGCGAAGTTCAGAGACTAACACGAAAAAAAATCGTCAAAGTCGGAGAAACATGCCGTCGCTTCCGAACAAAATAAAGCCTGAAGCTTCCATGACGACAAAGAGTGTTTCGATCAAAAACCATGAAACGACAACAGCGGGGACATTGTTTACATAATGGAAAGGGAAACACTCAATATTGTATCATAACATATTACCGCGAAAGTTAGCCGAATTAAATATTAACATTATATATATTGTTCTGTAAAGTTCAATGTTAGTTTTCAACTGGCGCATCAAAAAATTCGGTTATATCAACATCTTTCAAACCAGCAAACACATCATTAACAATATTAAACACGTCCGTTACATAACTGCATATTAATTTCGCCTTCATTGGCTTGTGGTCTCGGTACACGTCATCATTTTTTTTCGGTCAAACAATACAACATCATAAAGCCTGTTACCATTTTCAATCCAGAAAGATCAGGTCCAGTAAGCCGTTCTACCCAAATATCTGGTCAGTTGCCAATGGGCCAGAGCGAATATAGCATCCTCCTTACTACGCTCGATAATAAAACGCCACTCACCGCGCGTGTCTCGTCAGTGGTCATCTCTTTTCGGCGAACCATGGGTTCAAAACAAATCGAATTGAAATCAACCTCAAAGTACCAAGCGTCAATCAATTGTTGTTGAAAGCAATCCAAACATGCCAGTATTTATTCTGTCATCGAATATATGCAAAGAATAATAGCAAATGTTCAACATCGTATCAACCGAACAATACTATTCATATCAGTTCCTCACCTATCACCGCCACGATCACCAGAATAAAAATCACGATTTCACCTGATCATTTACGCATACTAGTATTGCGGCATTTTTTCCGACTATTTTCCGAAGCAGATATCTGTCCATACAGCAGCAACGAACCCGTCTAGAAACAGTGATTGGGGTCAGATACCAGAATACTTCAGTCATCTAAATGCAAATTTGCTCATAGTTTTCAGACAATTGCTACCTTAATTGCGAAAGCTCAAAATAACATCTACATAATACCGAATATTCCAGTCCTTCTCTAAAATACGTCATACTTCCCAAACAATAATAAAACGTTGAAGTTGATGAAATAATACCATCTTCAACCAATAACATGACCATTCTTAAGCCTCGCTTTTGCCCGAATAATCAGCTTCAGTTTACAATTTCGTCAAACTGACAGCACGATGTAAAAAATAATTCACCAAATGAGGTTATCAAAGAAAATCATTTAAAATTGTTAATAAACGTAATACGATTCACGAATTGCCCATGAAACAGCCAAACGTTTCCGAATTCCGCTGAACGATGTCATTAATCAATTGAAATTATCCGAACATACATAATCTCTTGCCAGCATGAGCTTTACCAAATTTCTGTTTCAACATCACAACACCGAATTGAACTTACCCCATCAAATTTCACAACACTTTCGACGTCCACGAAACACCGTTTATCATCTGTCAATGATACCGTTATTAATTCGGTCAGCTGATCTTCGTTGTGCTGTTATTTCATTGTCGATAACTGGCTGCGAAAACCATAAAGCTCAATAAAATGTTCTTCGCGGGTCAGTGGTCATCCGGTGAAGCATACACAATACAGCGATCAACATACTTCAGCATACCGAATTCTTTTCTGGCGTAGCCCGAACACACCGTTCTGTTCCAAACGTCCTGCCAAAACAATGTCAAAAAATGAATTGCTCATATTTTACACGTACGCTCACCGGGCTTCATTCATAAACAGCAATACATTAAACGAATCGCATTTTCGAAAACAGACCACCAGCAATCGCGAAATACCATACAGGCGGATGTCAGCCCCGATTCACTACCTTCACCGGGCACATTATCCGTTTTCCACCTATTACAGTCAAATTATATTAGCGTTAAAAGACAGCTGACAAGATCATTCATTTCACAGCAGTAAGACAGCCACAATAGTTGGTCGCAGTCAGAAAATGGTTCAAAGCTCGGGCCAAAATTCAGTCTTTTCAATTAAATCGGCGGTGAGGTTCTTAATGAATATCATGTCCAAAATCATGACCGTCGCAAAATCCTCAAATAGCCAATATGTCCGTGTTAAACTGGTTCAATACTTAAAATTTCAAATTTTCACAAAGCTATTTTTATACTAGACTATTGAAAAACAGTATTTATTCAAACAACATTTACAAGACAAAACTCCTCAATGACAGTAACAGAATTCATTACCACTTGTCAAAGAATTTTTTCACGCTTTTTCTCCAGAGATTAACATTTCTATTAAAGATAAATGATGAAATATCAGTTTCCACATTTCCACGAAGTGTTAATATTATAATAGGCTATTGTAAAATGCCTTACTTAATAAATTAAAATTACTTTCACAAAGTTTTAGTATCGAATTGTTAATGATTGATATTCATCAAACATTAAATCATTATAATATGAAAACATCAATTATCATCAGTAGTGGATGGGCCTCTACTACATCGTACCTCCCTCTTTTCCTACTGACCCATCCACTACCGATATTAATTACGTTTTTCATATTTATGAGCGGTTTTGGATGGTTTTGATTGAATTATCAATCACGTATGACTTTAGTGAAAAATAATTTTGAATTTATTCATAATGGGTGATTAGTAACATTTTGCAATGTATATTATAAATGTGCTTTTACCGTGGAAATGTAAAACTTTGTTCGAACAGTGTTTCTCGTGTTTAATCTATTAGAAATATTAATCTCTGAGGAAAAACACTAAAAGTTCTTTGATAATGCACAAATTGGTGTAATTAGACTTAGCAATATATGTGCCAGGCATTTCTGTTACTGCATATGTATTTTCCAATCATTTTGGGGGTTTGATGTATAAATGTTGTTTGAATTATAATAAATACTGTTTTTCAATGAATCTAGTACAAAAATAACATTGAAAATTTGAAAATTTTAAGTAATTGGATTTTATTGGACAGTGTGAATTCTTGGCATTTCTACGGAATAATTGTGTATTTTGAAAGGATTTTGCGACAGTTCATGGGTTTTTTGAATTTTATTGAATTATTCGTTGCGGTTTCTGCATGATTTTAGTGAAAAATTTGTTTGAATTTGAGCTAGATAGGAGCATATTCTGCGATGTATATTGTAACATGCTTATACTTGTGAAAATGAATGATCTTCTTGTCAAAACATCTTTTTTCGCGTATAATTCTATAATTTGACTGTAATATAGATAGGTGGAAGGAAAACGTGTAAAAGTACTTTGATAATGTGCCAATTGGGGTAATTAGATCAATTTGGCAATATATATAGGTATTTCTGTTATTGTAAGTATTCGATATTTTCGAAGCATCTGACTGTTGTTTGACTAATATTACTGTTTATGATAAACCCAGTAAAAAAAAAAATTACATTGATAAAATGCAAATTTGGGTAATTCGATTTTATTGTATTTTTGACAGGACAGATTACGGTTTTGGGATAAATTGAGTGTGTTCCTGAGATACATAGAAAAAAAATGAATTCAATGATATGCAAATTATGTGCAACTAGATCATATATTGGTAATATATACTTCTGATATTCCTGTTACGGAATTTTGTATTTTGAATGATTTTTGGCTTTTATGGATTTTGTATGGTTATTATCAATAATGAAATGGCTGCTTCGGCGAAGATATTGATGAATATGTAAATTATGTATTATTAGATGTCATAAATTGAAACTATTGACTTTATGCTATGTGGTCGTGGAAAAGGGTGTTGGTAGAAATTTGATAGGAGTAGGATCAATTCAGTTGATTGTGATGTTGAGAAGTAGAAATTTGGTATGCAAACTCTGTATATGCTAGCAATAAGGATATGTATGATTTGGATAGGTTCAATTGGTGGTTAAATGTGCATCGTTCGGATTTTTTAGGTTGATTTTGATTGATTGTTGTTCAGAACAGTTTGTATTTCATGACGAGAAATTGTTGCGGACCATGGAATCGAAAATGTTGTTTATTGTAAATTTTAAATGATTTTCTTTGATATCATTTGGTGAATTGTATATTTTTTATCATTGTACATAAAATAAAGAAGACTTCAATTTTGAGCAAGTATGATAAACTGAAAACTGGTGAAGGATTCAGATAAAAACGAAACTTAAGAGATATAATTCATGATGTGGGTTGAGGATGAATGATGTAGTACTATATTGAGCTTCATGAATAACGTTTTGTTCTGTGTGAGGCAGAATTATGACATGTTACAGAAGGACTGGAATGATGAATATTGATGTGTATGTAAGATGTTGATATTTTGGAGAAAGCTTTCTGCAATTAAAGATTAACTTGAATATCCTTGAAAATATATGACAAATTTCGCATTTAGATCATATTTGGAAATTTATTCTGAATATCCCTGTTACAGAATCACTGTTTCTAAAGATTTTGGATTCATTTATAGTTTCTGTATGGATAGATATCTGCTTCGAGGAAATAAGTGGAAAAAAAATGCCACAATATGCAAATTGTACGTAATTAGGAATCAAAATTGAAATTATTGATTTTATTCTGAGTGGTCGTGGAAAACGAGTGATAGGTTGGGGATTTGATATGAATAGTATTGATTCAGTTGATTTTGATGTTGGAAATGGACATTTGCTGTGAAAATTCTGCATATGTTGTTAATAAGGATAAATGCTGTATGATTTGGATTGCTTCAACTGTGAATTGAAAGTGTATTGCTTGAAACTTTTGAGGTTGATTTCAATTGATTTGTTTTGAGAAAAAAAATTATGAAGTTCCTTGAACTCGAAAAAGTTATTCACTGGTAGTTTTTTTTTATATCACTTGGTGAGTGGCTGTTTTTTTTATTATGAACATAAAATTAAGGAGATGCCTATATTCATACAAGTATGACCCATTGGCAACTGGTAGATGTTTTAGATAGAACGAAAACTTACTGGACCTGATCTCTGGATTGAAAATGGATGAGAAAGTACTATATTGGGCTTTATGAATGTTGTATTGTTTTGAGTAAGGAAAAATGATGACGTGTACCAGAAGGACACAAATAATGAATATGAAGTGTATACAGTTATATATGGACGTGTTTGTGTGTGTATGTGTGTGTTTGTAGTTTGAAAGATGTTGATATATTGGAGAATGATTTTTGAAATGAAAGACATAGTTGAAAATATATGCTTTATTGAAAAACTTTAAGAACTAATACTTTCTCCTATAAATAACCTAATAACAATTCAATAACTTTCCGCGAGTGTGTGTTATGATACAATGTGGAGTGGATATCAAGTACTGTCCATTATGCGATAATGTCCCCATGGCAGTGTTTCATATGAGTTTTGATCAAGTACCTCTTGTC
The DNA here is from genome assembly GCA_018342105.1 of Gonioctena quinquepunctata. NCBI lineage: Eukaryota > Metazoa > Arthropoda > Insecta > Coleoptera > Chrysomelidae > Gonioctena > Gonioctena quinquepunctata. The sequence continues at coordinate 8,893 of JAFIRS010002426.1, forward strand.
GTCATGGGGCTCAGAGCAATTTTTAATAACTTTTGTTCTACATTTTTCGTGATGGAGTTCTCTAGACATTCTACATAGTCTTCGAATTTGATGTTTCTATGAAGAGCGGACTTCTTAACACCTTTTGCTTTCTTTGTGATTCCATTATCTCTCAGAACATTATCAATTGTTTCCTGATCTTGTCCCACCTCTTCTAAATCTCTGCGGAGTTTTTCTCTGTCTTTGTCTGAAGTTTGAGTCTTGAAAGCGTATAATTTTGATCTCAGTCCCACAAATTCCAACATTATCCGACCTTCGTTTTCATCTTTCATAAGGCCCAAAACTTTTTTGTTCACGAGGGGTATATTGTAAATGTTATTTTCGATAGTCACTGGTATCAAAATATTTATGACAATCACGACGGTAACTTCATAAACGTCTTTATTACGTATTTCGTAAACTAATGAATCGGTATCCGTGTACAAAATGGAACAGTCGTGACCGAACTCTGGTATCATGTAACCGTAGTGAAAGTCGTAAATTGTAGTTTTTGCTAAATCAAGTATACTCATTCCCACATATATAGGTTTGTTGAAATATATTTCAGTTTTATTCAATTCGATTGCTACTAGATTCTCATTGAATATAACGACTGATTTGAATTCTGGTTTAGAAATTAGAGCTTCTGCGCCATATCGCCCTTCCCATTTAGTTACCAACTTAACGTTGCTATGTTTTCGAACGTTTTCCATCGTTTTCCGAATACTGCATTGTTCATGAGTTTGAATAAATTCTTTTCGAAATTATTTTTAGCAGCAGTTCGAAGCTTTGTATTCAGGTCTATGTAAGACTTCAACCATGAGGACTGTTTGAATTTTATAATTTTATGAACTTTTTTCAGTTTCAAGCCGTTTGCCAAACACTGTTTAAATTCCTATAATGGATAATATATTTGGTTTTATCGTTGAGAGTCGCCATCAGTTTTTTCTCCTTTGACTCAGGAGAAAAATGATGCGGACAGAAAGGCAAGTCTCTGTGGGCATCGTGAATATTTTGTGGATACTCTAAGTCCACTTCAAGAATATAACCTACATCAGAGTCGTCGGCAATATTTGTAACATCTAGATCGGTATTTTCTTCCCATTCGAAACCGCCATATGGAAGATGCTGACTCATTCCGAGTCCGTATTGATTGTTAATGTCCGTGTATAATAAATATGTGTCTTGTTTGGTCGAATCATAAACAGGCATATATTTGTTGTTTGCAATTGCTCTTCGTTTGGAGCATTGACTTAACCCCTCGAATTCCTTCCTCAATGAACAGTATCATGTCGATGTCTGTAAGTAATTCCAAATTAATGGCTGTATGTTTCAACATACAGTCCCACGAGTACCCCGGTAAAGTATAGTAATGGGCTGGATCAAGTCCATACGTTTTCAAACAACTAATCCTAAATTGTTCAAAAACCTCGGCCAGAAGCAATATATCTGTTTTAAGATATAAATCAGAATATTCCCCCAAACTCCTACATCCGAACTCTGACCATACTCGTTTAGCATGAACATATTGCTTGAGCGTAATATTTTTATTTTCTAGCCTGTTGTAGAAATCGTTTTTCCTAGGTAAAGAAGTGGAACTGAGTTTTTCGAAACTGTCTACAAAATCATATGGAAACACCCCTTTCTTTGAAAGCAACTCCAGTTGTTCCTCTGTTAAGTCTTTGAACTCGGACTTGAGAATATTGAACTCATCTAGATAAGAAGCCAAAGTATCTAGACTAGCACCCATGAATCTGAAACTATCAATGAAACGAAAATTGATCAAATTATCTTTTATGTTCTTTGTGAAACTGATGTACTTCTCTTTGTTGATAGGAAGTAAATCGATACGTCCTTCTAGTCCTGTAGAAATATCCTTGATAATAAAGTGAGAATCATAGCCTGACAAATTATGGAATACAACTGGTATTGTGTGACTATCCTTGTAGTTGATGTTACAACTTTCATGGCTTGGGCCCCTATAACACCCTGTGAGATGATTATGATCGCGTACTTTTTTATCGTCTAGCATGAAAGGTTTCTCACACATGTGACAAAAAGTGGCTCTATTGAAAGCAACTTTCTCCTGTATTGTTAAGGAATTCATTGGAATCGGACATAAAAATACCGTTTCTACATCTTCAGCAAATTGTTTGAGCTCTTGAACGAACCATTGTACACAATCTTTGCCCCTAAATGATTTGTAGAATGATAGAGAATCATCATAGTTGCATTTAACGTAATATCCTATACTATAGGGGACATGTTCTTGATATTTACCCTTATTGTTCACAGGATTCAAAACACACTCTAAATCAGCATATATGACAAATGGAACAGATTCTTTTTTTTTGAAATTTTTGAACTGCAACATGTCTTTGCCTGGCGGAGGAAGTTTAATTCCACACTCGTTGATTGATTTACATCTCTCATAATGAGAATCTAATTTAGCTTGTGTATAAAAATAGTGGAAACACCTATCACAGAAGAACTTCTTTCCATGACGAGGTCCTAGCTGAGATGATAGGAGCCTAGACAAGTTTTTAATCCAAACGAAATGATACTGAATCGGTTGGGAATCAAAAGTATTTTCTTCTTGGTCTTCATCTTCGTTGAAGTACTGGTTCTGGATCATCAGAAGATTGATATGTTTTTCTTTCTTGACTTTGGTTAGGTAAGAAGGAAGTGTTTGGAATATTTTTTTCTTTTTCTTCAGTATATAAATATTTACTGATAAATCATTCTGCTTCTCAAAACGTGGAACTTGTTTAACTGTCATTGGGAATTGAATCCCTTTCAGATTCAGGACTGTTGAATAATTGGGTAAGAAGAGGTTCTGCAACTGCTGATCTTCTGAGGAAAAATAGCGCTCACGATGCTCCATGCAAAACAAGCTTGATCATCATTCTTGATATTAACACATGCCTTTTTCAGCTTGATAGATTCAGGTAGGTCTATATATGATGAACCTCTTTGGGGTGTGAATTTGTTTATATTCACTTCCGTTACATTGGTGATAAACCACTTAGTCAAGTCGGTGTCTCGATAAATGGGTTCATTCTTCGTATTCAAATATTTGAACTCGGTATCATCTTCATTGCCTTGGTTTGTAGAGAACTCCCCACAAAACACTGTGTCTCGATAAATGGGTTCATTCTTCGTATTCAAATATTTGAACTCGGTATCATCTTCATTGCCTTGGTTTGTAGAGAACTCCCCACAAAACACTGTATTCACTTTGACTGCTTCGTATTTTTTCAATATGTTCTGTATACGTCGACTGAAGAATATTTTGCAATCATCTAAGAATTGCCGTAGGTCCAAATGTTTAAGATTAGTTATGATGCCGTTTCTAATACGTCCTTCGAAAGCTGTTGCGGTATCTTCCCATCGAACTCGGTGCTTAGCTGTGAGAACTCTCAATGACAGGCCTCTGCCAGTAACACGCAACGCTTTGAAATTCTGCTTGAAGGATTTACATTGTCCTATAGCTGCCAATAAATGTTGTTTTTCACCTGAAACATCCGCACGCTTCAGACGTTTGTGCAATAATCGTGACACTCTATTGCACTCCCTGACCCCAAGTTCTATTGGTAAAGAACTGGGTTGCAACTTGACCCTGTCCAGTTGCTCTTGAATTTTCCGTAGGTATTCTGCTGCAGACGACATTTTGAATTCAATCCGTGATGATTATATAAGAGCAAGGAGCAAGATGTTTCTCGTACGAGAGACTGATGAATAATGATTCTAGAAGTACAGTTGCTTCTCATATCCACGATCGGGCATGATTTTGAATCCGAAGATTCACGATAATGAACACCTGCAGACCGTAGATTCCCGAATATCCTTATATTGAACTTGTGCAAACTTGTTGAGACTTGTTCTTGAAATCATGGTGGATGAGAACATTATAGAATCATGTCATATTTTCTATTGCATGTGGATAAGTGATTGATGAATGCAATAACTACGAAGTTATTTTGAGGATAAATATAGTATAACTCGATTTGTTGAAAATATAAACAGGATGTTCATAAAATCAGATGTGGAATCATCTGCGACTGAAAGATAAACTTTAGTCACTATCTTCCATCGGCAAGATAACCTCTTGTGGGGTATTCATGTATAACTCGTTTTGTAGATCTGAAAACAAAAGGGTCATGAAATTAATGATTCATTGAAATGGTTGTTGGAATCTGAAGCATAACAACCTGTACAAAACAGATGAAAAAGCAGAACTCACACATAGTTCTGGTTGACCTATATTAAAAAAATATTATCATCAATATAAAGCGAACTATCAAAACCCCCGGAACTCGAGTGTAGAAATAGATAGATATTATTTGGATATGATTTGGTTTGGTGACCTTGGTATTGAATAATATAATTAGAGATATCTAAACGAGAGCAAACGGTCAAACATATAACCCGACTCTCCAAGAGACTGAGTTAGTTTTGGTTAGGTAATGTTAATATTGAAGAATACTACTAGAGATATCTGAACGGAAGAAAACTATTAAAACTTAGAGGTCATATTTTTTTTGGATGGCTAGGTGGTCACGAAGATGATCACGGACAGTACGAATGTTCATGGATGCTCACGGGTGGACACGCATAATCACGCAGGCCGACTGGACAAGGATGTCACGGGGATGATCGCGAACGGTCACGAGGATGATCATGGACGGTCACGGATATTCATGGTCAAAAGTGGTAGGGGCACTGGACAAAGATGCTCACGAGGATGATCGCGAAGGGTAACGGATGTTCATGAATGGTCACGAGTGGTCACAGTAGTCAGGGATGGTCATGCGGGCCGGCTGGACAAGGACGGTCACGGTTGTGGCTGTCTTGGTGAGCAGGTATCCTAGGTAGAAGAGATAACTTCTGGAAAACACTTTGATAGAAAATGTAATGGTGATATCAAAGCAGTCGAAAGGTATATATATATATATATATATATATATATATATATATATATATATTTATATACACCATCTATAGGAGAACTCACTCCGAATATACCTGGACATCATGGCCGCGGGACCAAAAGTACCCAAATGAACCTTCATAAGAAAAAGCATGGGATTTTGCTCTAGAACTCTCATAGTTACACTACTCTGAATCAATTTGGAAACCAAGTAATGTTACACAGTCACTATCACTGGAGACATAAGGTGTTGAAGAGCCATCTGAGCCGACTGTAATTTCTTCACATGATTTTTGACGGTTTAAAACCTCATCGATTTTGATTTTTCCACATTAAGAAACAAGTGATTTGCAGAGTACCATTCATGTTTTCTATGAAAAACGATATTACATTTATCTTTCAGGTCTACATCGGATTTATCTGATATAGTAACAGACGTATCATCTGCGTATAGAGTGAGTGATGCCGGTATCGATAAATTACTCAAATCATTTATGTATTGGATAAACAATACTGTGCCTAAAACTGAGCACTGCGGTATACCAAGATCAATGTCTTTTATTCCAGAATTATGATTTTTAACGATAACATATTGTTTTCTGTATCTCAAATAGTTTGATATCCAATCCAGTGATATCCCTCTGATACCATATTTGTCCAACTTCTCAAGTGAAAGATTGACAGAATCGAACGCCCTACTAAGATCACAAAAGATCCCCACAGGGCACTCGCCTGCCTCAATGAATTTGACTATTTGATTATAGTATGAATGGACTGCTGATGTGGTTGATCTCTTACCAAGAAATCCATGTTGGCTTTTCGAAGAGATATTGAATGCATAACGAAATGACAAGAGTCTGTTCAGGAACGCATATTCGAATACTTGCGAAACACTTGATGGTACTATTACTGGTCTGTAGTTCTCTAATGAATGTTTGTCTTTCTTCTTGAATACTGGTGAAATTTTTCCTATTTTCAGCATATTTGGAAAATGGCCAGTGGAAAAAGATGAATTTACCAAGTGGAGTGCACAAAACATGGGGTGTTCTTCTCAGAAGAAACATGCGTATCTCATCGTGACCTGAAGAAAACTTATTCTTCAATTTCAGTCGTAATAAATCAAATAGCTCTGCATGGTCGTATAGAGAGACGGAAAAGGAGTTGCGAGTAAAGAAATCAGTGTCTGTACCGTAACAGTTTATTTGATTAACAATATGTTTGGGAACTTCAATGAAATAATTATTGAACAAATTTGCTACAGTCGCTGGTTCATTGACGAAAAAATCTTCCTCTCTTATTGAGATTTCTTCTTTAACATTTTCTGTCTTTTTTTTGATAATTCAGCAACTATTTGCCATGTTGATTTCGTTTGGTTGTCGGATCTATTTATTTTATTCTGAAAATATTATTTTTTTGTGGTCACGATCAAATGCTCATGTTTTTGTTTTTCCTCTCTATACTTATCTGTTAATTCTGGAAACTTCAGGTTCAACATATATGGCTTTTTCAGATTCATACAAGATGTCATTACTTTATCATATATAGACTGATGAATGAAAATTACCTACATGAATGAATCTTTTAAAGTTGACCAATCGGATACATTACAACAACGTATCAGTTCGTAAACAGATGAAATGTTTTATTGTTTCACAATCTTCATTCTCTGTATTGAGGAATGCGTACATTAACATTTTTGGGGAATCTGAAGAAGCCGTCTGAGTGGGGTTGGAATTAGTCTATTACTGATATATATGTTTAATTCGATGACATAAAATTCAAATTTCATGGCTTTCTGAGAGCTGTTGACATATGTTCCGAAACTATTTATGTTTTTGATCTTGATCAAATGATTCAATTATGTTTTGGAATTTCATAGAAACGTTTTATACAATATGGAATCTAAACGTACATTTTATAAAGTGGGTACATGTATCATCAGAAGCTCTAGTGAATGAAAATACGTAAATGATTCAATAAAAAACAGATAAAAATACATGTATTTAATTTTTCTTTACTCTATCCACTATACATATTTCCAATGTCCTTATGTGATTCGTCAGTAGTACAGGGTGTAACGAATTTGCTTCTCATGATTTGGGAGCTGTCGAGAAAGTTGAAAAATGTTAAAGGGCTCTGAAGATTTTTTGGAAAAAAACTAAATTAAAAAAATAATATGTTTCGTCGTGGAGATCCCATCATCAACTATTTTTTCTACGGAACTCCTTGAAATTTTCCAAATGTATTTTGGCTCGAATATTACCTACACCCTTTGCCAATAATTTTGAAATAAGTATATATAGACAATGTAGAACGGTGTTTATGTTATTAACGAACTGAAGTAATCAATATCATACTTTGAATCATATTATGAAAACGATTATGAGGCTATGAGTTGGAAACATTGAAACAATAAATGCAATACATTATTACGATGAACGGTGTTCATGATATTAACGAAAACAAGCATCAGGCCATGAATGAAAACATTGAAACAATAAACGGTGTTCATTATATCGATGGAAACAAGCATTGGGCTTTGAATTGAAAACATTGAAGCTACAAATGCAATACATTATTGTTCATGTCTTTATTATCACTATAAACGTTGTTCATAATACTTGAGAAGGTAATCATAAAAACTATGAATTTTTTACATTATTTTAATATTTTATATTAATTATCAGAAATGAATTTGTTCAAAATATCAAAAAACAGATAAAATGTGATACATCGATTGATGAATCAGTGATTATTTAATAATCATGGTTACGTTATATGAATGAAGCCATTCATCGGACCAAAATTGATCAATGCATTCCTCGGTATAACGGACTTTTCCATTGTATTTACGGCCAATTTTGGTTCGGTGAATATTCCTTCAATCAGTAAACTTCTATGAGGTACCGATGTGATGGACTAGAATGTGTATAAGAATCCCCTTCTGGGAAGCGAACACTTTATTAATGCTCATATTTCTATAGAAATATTTCATTCCGGAATTTTATATCAATATTGTTAGTCGGGTTTCTGATTTGATAATTTATTTGGGGAAAAACCCAATTTGAATTGCTTTATTAACAAAAAAACCGATGGCGCGGCCAGTCGGAAGGGTGGATTTTAGAATTCAGGGGAGATCGGGGTTAGTTGACTAATAGCCCATATTTCCCATGTTAACTACTAGAGGTCGCCTGAACCACGATATTCAACCGTCCTGGTGTTAATTCTACCATTACAAATGTTGCCGTTACTGACCCTCACGTGCTGTGTCAGTGAGAGTAAGAAAATTGGAATCATCGATGGTAAGTAACTATTTTCCTTTCTAATATTTATTTATTATCGTTGATTCAATAGTATTTCGAATATTTTCACGACTATCACGAGGAAATATGGAACATTGATTATAATTTATGGTGTATTATTTGTAGTGGAGCTTGTGAATTTTGGAAAAGGTTCAGAAATTCTGGTGATGAAAATGTTCTCGATAAATTCAAAAGATTGAGGAGAGATATTAAGTCCAACATAATGAAACTCCATCGTGATCATATTATCTATGTAAAAGAAAATTTCACCTCTAATCCCTCGGCATTATGAAATTACATGAACTTCAAAAAAAGGAATGTCACCTCACCATCTAGCTTCAACTTCAACCAACAAACCCTATCTGAGTCGCCAGACATCTCTAATGCATTTGCCCAATTTTTTCAGCAGTCTTATGCAACTCCCGAAGATATCACTTTTCCTGACTCATTCAATAATCATCCTTCGTTGGTAATAAATGAAGTGACTGAAGAGCAAGTATTAGTCTCATTGAAAAAATTAAAACCCAAGTTAACTAGTGGACCTGACAATATCCCCTCCTTTGTTTTACGAGATCGCGCAGCTGCCTTCGTGAACCCCCTTCGTACATTATTCAATTTATGTCTTTCAACTAATACCTTTCCTACACTATGGAAATAATCAAAAATCATACCGGTCTACAGGAAGGGGGCTAAATCAGATATTTGCAACTACCGCCCTATAGTAATTATAAATAATTTTCCGAAAACCTTTGAGATCCTACTTTATGATGACATTTATACGCATGTAAAGAATCAAATCACCCCTAGTCAACATGGTTTTTTCAAAGGAAGGTCAACGATAACAAATTTAATTTGTATCACGGAGCAATTATCTGATACTATCGATGGAAGCTCTCAATGTGATATAATTCATACGGATCTCTCGAAGGCCTTCCATAGGCTTGATCATGGAATTCTTCTTCACAAACTCTCGAATTTCGGACTAACCCCAAATCTCACATCTTTATTCCAATCCTACCTTCATAATAGTAAGCAGTATGACTGTTTCCATGGTCAAAAGTCTATTGAAGTCCTCCCCACGTCAGGTGTCCCTCAAGGGTCTAACCTCGGCCCATTATTTTCCATAATGTTTATTAATGACATTGTAGCTGCTCTCTCCGTCGCTCATTTACTGTATGCCGATGATCTTAAGATATACCATGAAATTATCACCACAGAAGACTGTACTCTTCTCCAAAATAATCTAGATCGTCTCAATCTCTGGTGCATCGAGAATAGCTTATTCCTTAATGTTTCTTAATGCCAGGTTATGTCTCTCACCACCAAGCTAAACCCAATTCTTTACAATTATAAACTGGACAATGTCGTATTGGAAAGACCCGACACTTTCAAATATCTGGGAGTAACATTCGACAAAAAACTCTCTTTTGCAAAACATATCGAGCTAGTCACCAAAAAAACTTATAGATCATTAGGATTCATAATCAGAGTGTTAAAAGATTTTGAAAGGAATGAGAAAACTCTTCTGCAATTATATTTTACATTTGTTAGATCAAATTCGGAGTGTGCATCAATTGTTTGGGCACCATATTATCAGGTATATATATCTAATTTAGAAAATATCCAACGGAAATTTTTGAAGTATCTATGTTTCAAACTTGATGGCAACTACCCAGACGTAGGCTATCCACATAAACAATTAATTTCTAGATTTTCAATCGACTCACTTGAATCTCGTCGAAATATGTCACATGTTACATTCCTTTTCAATCTTTTTCACAACAATTTGGACTGCAGCTGCATTTTGGATATATTGAAGTCTCATATTCCTAGACTCACATCTCGGAAAAATATTACTTTCTATCTACCACTTTGTCACACCAATGTTAAATTAAATGCACCTGTTTATAAGATGTGCAATACATATGATAAGATGAATGAAACCATTGACATTTTTTGTTGCAGTGTGGCCTCCATAAAAAACTGGACTGTTCTGTTTTTGTCCAAAGATCTATATTAATGTATATATGTTGAATAGTTCATACTGTATATCCCTATTCTGTGATTGGATCTTGTATCTGTTGAATAGTGTTATAAAAAAAAAAATAGTTGACGTGCGGCCCTCACAATATGAGAATGGCAGACAGGGCTCCTTGACTGAGTAGAGGCGGGATTAGTTGACTATTAGTCTACTGAACTCCAAATATCAACACCAAGTATATGTGTATATCATTATTGTTAAATAATTGATAGTTTCCTAAATTTTTAAATTTTTTTCATTTTACACTTAACAGGTTTTAGATTACATAGTCCTTATGATTTTGAATTCATTCGACGAATATCAATAACGAGAATATTCCGGTGAATGATAAGTATCTGAGTTATTGAAGGTCTAATCGCATGTATTTGTTACAGGCATAAACATGAGAATCTACAACTGAACAATTAAGAAAGGCATAACACCAACTGATACTATTTATCGAGCAGCTCAAACAGTTTTAAATGAAGCCAGAGTGATAATAGTGTAGCGAAAAACTTTTTGATTCCACAAAAAATGTTGTAAAAGCAAAATCACACAACGAAACTGGTGGAGAAGTTTATCTAGAACGTGTTGGTTACTTCAAAGAGCAACTAATTTTTTCTAAAAACAAGAGGCTACTTTCGAAGATCACCTAAAACAAGCGTCGAGCCACGGAAGAACTCGAAAATTCACATTTCATTATACCAGAGCTAATAACCTTCGGCTAGCTAATGTAGATATAGTCTACTCGACAAGTTGAAAATGGTCTAAAATAGAGATACTGCTCTTAAAATTATCTGTGATAGCTCATTGGATCCGGAATAACGCCTTGAAAAAAGTGCCAGAAGCGTGTATTAGGACATAAAAAATTGCGAAAGCTATAAACAATTGAAGATGAAAAAAAAATGGCATTTCGTTTTTTGCTCAATATTTCATAAACTATTGATATTTAAAAAAATTCAGAAAAATATTCTGAAAAAGGAACAAATTTCCAATGAAAAACTCTATCTTCATTACTGAAAATGGGTCTACGAGCGACATTTTTAGGTTGCGCGCGCGGCGCATTAATTAATTTATTTAAGGTATAATTTTTTTTTCCATTTGAAAAAATCATGGTGTATTCGGAACACTATAAATAATTCATTCCCGTTGGAAATTTCACTTAAAGTTGATTTTTCAGCAAGTTAAACGATTGTTAACTAACAAAATTTTCTCAAACTTCTGTCTTAATTGTAAATGAAATTTTTTTTTAAAATAATTGTCCTAAAAATGTTTCGCTCCGTAGAGCCTTTCTTATATACATACTCAACAAGATCACGCCATAAAAGTAAAAAAAATATTCATACTTTGTTTTCAATAATTTTTGTACTTGAACAAAAACAAAAAAATCCAAGTATTGTTGTTGAAAATTTTTTTTTTCTTAATATCATATTATCGTTTTTTATAATACAAGATATAAATTGATTTGTAAAAAAAAAACCTCCCGCCATTTGTTGATAAATTTTTTATAAACAAATTATTATTTCATTATTTTTGGATAATTGTTTTTCACAACTTCATTTAATTACAAATATTATGATTTTTGAATAAAAAAGTTTCCTTAATTACAATTTTTGATTGATTATAATCGTTTTTTTTTATATTTCCATTGTTTATATAGTTAGTTAAGATTTTTTTTTCTAAAAATCATAATTGACAGTCCTCTATGAAGAAACAAATATTTTTTTTAATCAACAATTCCATTGTTTATCAACTTACAAATTTGTTATAAACAAATTTTTAATTTGTTATATTTTTTTTCTAAATTCTAAAATTAGAAAAAAAAACATCTAACAAAGTATAGAAAAAAAAATTTCCCCAATTTTTCCCAATTCCAATTCTCAAAGTACAATAAAAAATTGGAAAATTTTTTTTTCTATACAAAGTTAAAAATGTGTTTATAACAAATTGGTAAGTTAATGAACAATGGAATTGATGATAAAAATTTTTTTTTGTTACTTCATAGAGAACTTTCAATTATGATTTTTAGAAAAAAAAAATTCTTAACTAATTATTTAAACAATAGAAATATAAAAAAACGATAATAAACAGTTATAACTTGTTATTAAAAAACATTTTTTTTTCAAAAATCATATTATTTGTAATATAATGAAGTTGTGAAAAAAATTTTTCCAAAAATATTGAAATAATCAATTTGTTTATAAAAAATTTATCAACAAATGGCGAAAAAATTTTTTTTTGCAAATCAATTTATATTTTGTATCAATGAAAAAACGATAATATGATGATTAGGACAAAACAATTTTTTTTTAACCACATTTCTTGGATTTTTTTGTTTTTGTTATTGTTATTATAAACAAAGTATGCATATTTTTTCAACTTTTATGGCGTGATCTTGTTGACTATATATATAAAAAAGGCTTTACGGAGCGAAAAATTTTTACGACAATTATTGAAACATTTTTTTTCATTTACAATTAAGAAGTTCGAGAAAATTTTGTTAGTTAACAATCGTTTAACTTATTGAAAAATCAATTTTTAGTGAAATTTCTCAGGGGAATAAATTACTTATAGTGTTCCGATTACACCAGAATTTTTTCAAAAAAAAAAAAAAAAATTTAATACCTTAAATAAATTAATCAATTGTCGTACTCGCTTTTGACGCCGCGCGCGCCACCTAAAAATGTCGCTCGGAGACCCATTTTCAGCGTTGAATTAAAATTATAAATAATGGAGATAGAGTTCCGGGAACCGAGAGTTTTTGTTTGGAAATTTCCTCTTTTTTCAGAATATTTTCTTGAAATTCCTTAAATTTTGATAGTTTATGAAATATTGGCAAAAAACAAAATTCCATTTTTTTTCATCTGCAATTGCAATTGCTACACTTTTGCAATTTTGTATGTGCTAATACACGCTTTTGGCACATTTTTCTAGGCGTTATTCCGGATCCAATGAGCTATCACACATAATTTCAAGAGCTGTATCTCTATTTTAGACCATTTTCAACTTGTCGAGTAAACTAATATGTTTTTTTCCAATTTGAAGACCGTATATAACCGGTTGCATTTAGAAGCTTCATAGGTATATTTGGAGTGTCGACGAAACGAGAATAACAACGGTCCAAAAGCGGGTCAGGGTAGTAGCGAGACGTGGTTTTAAGCAGATAAAAAAACTTTCGTAACTCTGTCTGTTGCTGTTTCCGCAGGTGGCAGTACAGTTCCCCCATTTCTAATTTTTCCGCAGGTCAACTACCGGGACCACTTTATCAGAGACGCTGTCGGAAATCTGGGTGATGCCAATCTATCATGATGGTTGAAGGAGGAATATTTCATCAAATTCATGAAACATTCCTTCCATCTGCAATATGTTTCAAAGGAAGAACTCGTGCTTTTGTTGCTTGATGACCACGATTCCCACTTTTTAATAGAAACGTTAGTTATTTGTTAAGAAATAGAAATGACGGTTTTGTCATTCCCGCCGCATTGTTCACATAAATTGCAGTCGTTGGTCAGGACTATACACGGACCATTGGAGAAATATTGCAAATCAGCTGTTGATAACTGGATCAGGAACAATCCAGGCAAAACATCTTAAATATATGAGATCCCTGATATTTCTGGTGAAACTGTTCGAGACGATTTGATTTATATGGGAATTTCCATGGAGAAGCAGCTAGTTCCACTTCTCTCAGATTGGAACTCACGTAGATAATTCGTTCCCCTGATACCAATAACTTCACTTCCATTGCTTTGGAGTCTCCGATTATCAGATCACTGGCACTATCACATTGCATCACAACGCAATATGATATGGTCGTCTAGATATTCAACACTTTTCAACAACCTGAGGCATCCAGCATGGTGTATTTCCAATGACTTTGAGCTACCTTTCACAATGTTTTGTTTCAGAGTTCACAGTCACGTTACATTTTGCGTCATCCATCTTGGATATCATCATTCAAGTGGCATAATTCTAGATTCGCAAGTTGGGTTTTGGTGACACCCAGAATGCTCCAGTTGCAAGATATATTCTGGAATGAATTAATTTATTCGTACCAATTGAGTTTTTTGTCGAATATGGGGCCCAAAGAAGTTACACTGTCTAAAACAGACACGGGGTTACGGGAATAGTGAGCTTTTTATAAAAATTATCACATCCAATCTTGGACTCTGATGATCTGAATATCGTGTGAAACAGTATCAAAAGCCTTCGCTTAATCGAGAAATGCTGCAAGACATTTTTTGATTTATCAAGATTAAGGTTCACGTCCTCAAATAGTTGAAGAACCGCATTCTTGGTGCATTTATTTTTTGACATTTGTATTTTTCACTCGAAATGATACTGTGTTTTCCGAAGAAGGTTGTTAGCCTATTCTCGAGAAATTGCTCAACGATTTTAACGAAATTACTTACCACCGATACAGGTCTGTAATTATCCAATTGATGGGGGTTTCCCGATTTATGGATAATACTGTTTTGTTTTCATGCAGTTTTTTTTGTAAATAGTCTGGTTAGTTGATATTTTTTGCCATTGTCTTTTCAATACTGACGAAAAAATCATAAAAAATTTCTACTTTATCCACATTTTCAATTATTTCAACTCCTTCTGGATTGAATATTGTTAAATTATTAAAATTTTTTCTCAAGAAAATGAGTTTGAGGCTTCTTTCACGACTTCCGAGGTTTTTTAACAATTTCCCTAAGCTTCTAATAGTATGTTTTTGTGCTTTTTATTAATTTGTTTAGTATGTTTCTATAATTTTTATATTCAATCTCCAATTCATGCGAGTGAAGCATATTTAGTTTTTTTTAAGAATGTCCCTATGCTTGATTGGCTCCACTAGACCATCAGTAATCCAGGGTTTGGTTTTAAGGATGTAGTCATTTTTTTGGCGTGATTATTTTGATGCAATTTTTCAAATGATCACTAATTTTTTGATAAAGTTGTCATACGCAATCTGTCCAAGGTTCGTCCAGAAGAAGAGAGTTCAATTTATTGAAATCAATTTTTCCAGTAAACCTCAGATGATAAAGTTGGGAAAAAGTTAACGACTTTTTATAAAAACTTTTTAACCAAAAATGAAACCGACAAAAAAATGAACTAAAAAGCAAAGAATAAAATAAACTTCCTTAGTCTTTGAAATAATTGAGATCCGAAGATCCTTAAATTTCTTCAAACAAATTATCAAAATGGCGCCGTGCATCCCGCTGCCATCATTTTACGCTTTGCCTAATTCGATTGCTAGTTTGGGAGCTCAGTTATTATTAAGACTAAGAAAGTTTATTTTATTTTTTGCTTTTCAGTTTATTTTTTCGTCGGTTTGATTTTTTGTTAAAAAGTTTTATTTTTCAATTTTATGTGTCATATACTAACTGCTACCTACTCAATTTGGATTACTTAAATACTTACTTATTTTTTGAGACGACTGTTACAAATTCACTCACCCCGTCAAGGACGGAATATTGAAACACGTATTCCTTTATTTGTAACAAAGACTTCTAATACCAATTTTTATGACGCTTACCAAAAACTAACGGAACCCCATACAAACTTTCACCCCTTTTTTCCCTTTGATTTCTGAAAACACTAAAATGCGTATATCTTCTATTTTAAAAATTAACCAATTTAACCCCAAAACAATTGAACCCCCATTTCACCCCTTTAGGGGTTGAATGTCCAGGAACACCGAAACTCCTATTTTTTATTTGTAACAAAGACTCCCAAATACCAATTTTCATGATCCTATCTTCAAAATTAACTATTCAGACTTTCAACCCCCATTTAACCCATTTAGGGTTGAATTTTCGAAAACCCTGAAACACATTAATCTTCATTGTTCAAGAAGAGCCCAAATACTAATTTCCATGACTCGAATTTCGAAACCAACTGTACTTCCACTTTACTTTTTCACTTCTCACCCACCTTTTCACCACCTCAGAGATGGAATATCAAAAAAATATGCTGTCAAAATTTTTGCTCTCAGGACCTGTGATTCAGTCTGGGCGTTGATCGTATATCAGTCAATCAGTGAGTCAGTTAGTCAGGACACGTAATTGTATATGTACATATTACCCCAAATACGAGATAGCTGCTGTGAACCGTTGAGGAGATCCCTCGACTATCTTCCGTCTTCATCATCAAATCAACTCCGGGCCTCCATTATGTTGTAGTGTCATCGGAACTACATATGTTTGCCAAGTTTCAACAGAATCGGTTCACAGGAAACAATTCAGGGAAATAATGAACAGGATCACTATAATAAATTCCAGAATAAGTAAAGACGACATCGAATACAAAACCCCCAAATTTATTGAAACCAACCAAAGAGATAGTTGTGAGGGAGGACAAGTTTGTGATTCCACGAAACATCGAAAACCTCATAAAAATCAAGAACAAAGAATGTCAAAAATGGCAAGCCACTCAAAACCCCATAAATAAAGAACAATTTCAAAGACTGGGTGAGGAAATAAATCACCTTATGGAACAAAACACAGTTGAGAAATGGAATCGCAAACTTGAGAGCCTCAACGTCCAGGACCTCTTACCATGAGACAAGGCAAAAAACTTTCAGAGGAGAAGAGAGCCTGTCCCGGCCATAGTGATTGGGCCTGGATGTTCAGTGGCAGAGCCGGTGGAGAAAGCTGAATTGTTCGGAGAGTATTTCAACAATGTATATATAACAGAGGCTGACAGTACAAATGAACATGTCAGGAAAACTAACATCGTGAACAACATAAGGGAAATTCCCACTGTGAGACTTATGCCCTCGGAACTTCAGAAAGTTCTAACAAACTATGAGGAGGTTCTGAGGGTTATAAAAAGTCTCCCGGAAAACAAGGAACCGAGACTCGATAAGTTGGATGCCATTTTACTCAAGAACCTTCCGAAGAAATCGCTGGTCCAGGTAATTTATATAATTTATGCAATATTAAAGTGGCAACACTACCCAGATTGTCTTGAGTAAGCAGAAATAAGCCAGGTAAGGGTAAAAATAGCTTTGAAAGTTACAGGCCAATTTCCCTCCTAAGCGTGGTGTGGCCAATGTGGTCGACAAGATCCTCCTGAGCCGTGTTGTGGGATTTGAGGTAGAGCGGAAAATCATTCCGCCTGAACAATTGGGGTTCAGGATAGGACATTCTACAACCTCGCAAGTAGCCCGAGTTGTTCACGGGGTGAAAGAAGCCTTCCACATAGATCACAACCCAGTTATGGTCCTGTTGGACACTAAAAAAGCGTTTGACACGGTCTGGACAGGGGGTTAATCGCAAAAATGACAGAGGCAGGCATGCCTTCATACCTAATAAAACTTTTATATTCCTATTTGTTGGGGCGGACTTTTAGGGTGAATGTCAATGGAACCAGTTAGCGAGAATACATAATCGGAGCGGGGATCCCACAGGAATCTTCGCTGTCACCGATCTTGTACTCCCTGTATACCAGTGACTTTCCGACCTTCGCTCGGACGAATACTGCTATGTTCGCGGATGACACCGCGATCTACGCCCATTCGTCTCAGAGTAAAGTGGCTGCCAGTGGGTCCTACCATATTAGAGGAATAACAAGATCAACGGAGTGCGTTAACTTCACTAGGAAAAAAAACTAACGTGAAGATCCTCGGGAAGTTAAAGGTTGAAAACAACAAAGTGACTGAGAAGCCCACTGTGATATACCTGGGGGTGCAATTGGACAGACGTATGTACCTGCACGGTCATATAGCTCTGGCGTTACAGAGGGGGGCGGCAGCAATCAAGCGCACGAACCCCCTCATCGCACGTAACTCGAAGCTGTTGGTAGACAATAAAGTCCGAATATATAAGCAGATAATTAGACCGACAATGACATACGCCTGCCCAATATTCTGCAGCCTACCAACAACCCAAATATCGATGATAGAGAGGCTACTTACAGTAATAGATACATCTGGTTGGATGATCTACGTGAACTGGCGGGAGTAAAAAAACTAGAAACCTACATAAAGACAATGTTCGATAAGTTTTATCGATTCCATCGCCCTAAGAGTCCGCTTATGGCAAATATAACAAATGTTGGGTCGGATACACCTAGGAAGCACGGTTCAATACCACATCTACAGGGAGTAAAGACATAACATTAATTAGAACCCAAAAGGGCTAAGATTTTTTGGTGGCACGTGATTATTTTAAACCAGTTTTTGTTTATTCAATTTTATTTTCCAGTGTGCAGACTAAGTGAAGTAGAATACATTTAAGACTAGTTCGTTTTAATTTTAAGAATCCAGAATAACGATAGTAGGTGCAGGCGACATCAATTACACGAATTGTTATAATAAAACTTAATAATATAGAGGCAGCCTGTCAAGATCAGTAGAGGCTACCCCTTCGCCCCCAAGGGAGGGTAAGCTGGTGGTCAAAATTTTTCCATATCATAACATAGCCACAACTCCTTTCTTTTTTTTCGAATTCAAATGAGACCATCTTCGAAGCATACCCAATATAATTGGGAAAGAATCATCTGAATCGGCTAACCCAGAACCAACAATCATCCCACATTTTCCTACCCTTAGGAGTCGAATTATTTCATCAAATCCAAATGAGATCAACTTCGAAGTATACCCTATCCATTTGAAATAGAATCATTAAAATCGGACCACCCCGTAAAAAGTTATGCGTGGTCAAACATAAAAAAAATATACGCGTCGACTAGAGAACCTCCTCCTTTTTGATTTAGTCGGTTGAAAAGATAATAAGATGTGCATTGTGAAGAATCAACAAATTATGTTATCACTTCTCATGAAGTTTCTGCAGGTAATCTACTGTTTTTATTTTTATCACTGTAGCGTTTATTTCCACCCGAATGTTTTAATTTTCTGACCATACGCTATTTATATTCGTTTATTCGATGACTTTCAACATCAGTTGTAACCTCAATTTGATAAGATTTTTCTCAATGATGGTACCAGTGCCCCCCGTAGCTCCTTTCGGCTATGGACATTTTTATTTTGTTGCAAGGAGGAGTATTCCCCGGGATCTCTTGGCATTTTCGTCTTTGGCAGAAATCGATGTCATCTTGTTGTAGATTCAGGGCCGTTTTAGAATTTATGAGGTTGGTAATGAATAAAAAAGATGACAGCCAGAAACTATCAACAACCTTGAAATCTATCTTGATCCACCGGCAAGTGAAACAAAGGAACACATACGGAGATACGTCAACAACGAGTTCCTATACCCACGAAGCAAGGCGCGCAGAAGTGCGATCAGGTGTGACAGATCACCCTTATAGATTGAGGAGAATGGTACGAAGAGATAGGCAGAGTTCGAATCGAGGAGAAGATAGCAAATGTGATTTTAAACCCAAGAAATCATTTTAACTCATATATTTCAGTTTCCATAACACAAAGTGAAACATAAAATACAAGGGAAAAAGAGTATCAGTGTTTTTTCAGTCTTCCTCTTCTGCTTTTCTTTGGTTCAAATTTTTCTGGGATTTGGAGCTAACACTATTTCGTTGAGTCATCGGACAGATGTGTTTGTGAGTTAGGGTTACCTGATAGCAGAGCGTGGTCCTTTACTCAAAAACTGATAGCAGAACGTGGTTTTTTATGAATAATGAAGGACTTCTTGTCTAGATTTATTATATGAACATATGCAACTATACATAACAACAGTTTCTTGGGTAGCAAAACTCATCGCCATGTATTCTTCTTCTGTCGTGGATATTGCAACGGTAGATTGTTTCTCTGAAGCCCAGCTCACTGCTCCGCTGGATAAAATAAAAACATATCCTGCCGTTGATTTTCTGTCGTACAAATCGCCTGCCCAATCTGAAACGCAATTACCACATGAACTGTCGTCGGATTTTCTGAATATCAACTTTGCTTAGATGTTTTTCGTAAATACTCACCTCAGAATACGTTTAACAGCCATCCAGGGGCGCTATTCTTGACATCCTTCGCAAACCCAAGCAC
The DNA here is from genome assembly GCA_018342105.1 of Gonioctena quinquepunctata. Taxonomy (NCBI): domain Eukaryota; kingdom Metazoa; phylum Arthropoda; class Insecta; order Coleoptera; family Chrysomelidae; genus Gonioctena; species Gonioctena quinquepunctata. The sequence goes on from JAFIRS010002426.1 coordinate 29,106, forward strand.
ACGCACACTTGCGAAGACTCCATTTGCGAACACTCGTGGAAAAACATATTCTTGACAGCCAGTCGTAAAGTCGTCCGATAGTTGCGAGTGACCCTTTTGGCAACGGCGCAATAAGACAAAATTGACGTATGTCTAGTGTCGGTTGATATCATTCATACTTTTTGAATTTGTGTGGGCGACTGACGAGGAATGAATAACGATGGAGACAATTCAGAAAACAAAAAGAACGGCTAATTCCTCTATGGAGCAGAAGAATATCCTATTAGAATTCATGAAGAAAAATCCATGGCTATTAAGTGGAAAATTTTCGGATAAACACACACAAAAAGATGCACAGAAACTTTGGGAAGATATCTCGAAAACATTAAATAGCTGTGGAAACGGCGCAAATAAAGACTGGAAGTCTTGGAGAAAGGTAATTGTTAAAAAGTCTTTGAAAAGATTGACTTAATATTTTTCGATTTGTAGACTTGGCAGGATATCAGGTCCAGAACAAAAAGTAAAAACAGTTCTTATCAAAAACATAAAAGGGGTACTGGAGGTGGACCTTATCTTGAAAATCCAAATCGTCCTTTGACCAAGAAGTACTAGACACCATAAATACAGTTTCTTTAGAAGGGCATGAACAGGTGTTAGAATCAGCTACCGAGTTTGTACTGGCATATGATGGAGAAAATGAATCTGCTGAATATGCATTAGATCAAAGATGTGATTTTGAAAATGTATCCACAGGTCCTATCATGAATGATGTATCAACAGGTCCCATTGTGAATGATATATCAAATGCTGAAGATGATTCTCAAATTTCTTCAAAAAACATTGTTCAGTCAAATTCAGCATGTACTCAAGTGAAAGGAAGACCGTGTCCTAGAAGAGCTCCCAGGAAAAAATTACTGTATGCAGCCGAGGCATCAAATAACTACAGAATTTCACTTGAGAAAAAAAACGACATAAAATCTAAATATTACGAAAAAAAGATTATTTTGTTGGAGAGGATAGCAACAGCAAAAGAAAGATCAGCTGCTGCTCAAGAAGATATTGCCAACAAGTTGGGCTGTCTTGAAGGAGCAATTGAATCTTTGCAAGATGCAATTGCTTAAGTTTTTGTCTCTTGAACTATTTACCTTGCGATACCTGTTAGTTTCTTGTTATATTGAGGCACTTTAAGTAGTGATTACAATAAGAATAATATTTATTGAGTTTATTTGAGTTCAATGTTATAATATAAATAAAGTTAATTATTTTAGAAATGATTATTTATTAATCTTGCCCTTGCTCTTCGACCTGCAGCGAGTTCTGGATTTACACGTCTTATTGCATTGATATCAATATTTGTACCATTCACATATTCATTGAGAACAACTCCAAAATCAATATTAGACTGGTCCTCATCATCTGGCATTGGAATATTATGTTCAATGCACATATTATGCAATACAACACAAGAGTTGATTATTCACTCTATGTTTCAGCAAACAACGAAATCTCATTTTCAATACTCCATTGCACCTTTCTATTGCATTTCGTACTCTTCTGTGTCTTTTATTATAATTGAACTCGGGAGTATTTTCAAGAGGTTCCCCTTCAACAGGTGTAAACAGCCATGTTCTTAGAGGATATCCACTATCACCTACAAAAAATCATTGAATTAGTCCAATATATTGTATATAATGTTGGAGTTACAATACCTAGGAGATAATAAGTTGTATGACCCTGTGCATGAAGGTTTCTAAAAACTTCATGTATATTTGAATTTTGCCAAATAAATGCATCATGTGTGCTGCCTGGATACCTTGCAACGACATTGATGATCATCAGTCTGCTATCACATATCTGAAAGAAAGAACATTTTGAGCATGCACTTTGAGAGAAAAATGAGAGGTAGATCAGAATGTGAGTCAAACTGAAAGTCTGCAGTAAATGCAAGCTTTCAATATTCTATTCTTCAATTATTGTTTTATTCTCACCAGCTAGAAATTAATTGAATGATACCCTTTACGATTAACATATATATGTTCAGGCATTTCAGCATCAATAATTTTGGGTGTAAATATTGCAATATGGGTGCAGTCCACACAACCCACTACACCTGGGAAATTGAAATCTTCATAAAATCTAAAAAATTCAAATTATAAAGAAGTCGAATATGCCACAGACAGTATAACTATTTACCTCATCCTTAGTATATTTAGCTCTTCAAAATTTCGGGGGAAATGAACCCATCTGTTGAAAATTGCAGGTTGGTTGAATGCTATGCTGACTTCTTCAATACATCTTGAAACTGAGGGTTGAGAAACAGCCACAAATAAACCCCTCCCAATATCCATTTGATAACTCCCGGAAGCAAATGGGTGCAGTCCACACAACCCACTACACCTAAGAAATTGAAATCTTCATAAAATCTAAAAAAAAATTCAAATTATAAAGAAGTCGAATATGCCACAGACAGTATAACTATTTACCTCATCCTTAGTATATTTAGCTTTTCAAAATTTCGGGGGAAATGAACCCATCTGTTGAAAATTGCAGGTTGGTTGAATGCTATGCTGACTTCTTCAATACATCTTGAAACTGAGGGTTGAGAAACAGCCACAAATAAACCCCTCCCAATATCCATTTGATAACTCCCGGAAGCAAAGAACCGCAAAGCCACCAACACCTGGAAAAAGTTATTTTTATCAAGAATTAACTATTATTCATAATACTTACTCTAATTCTTATACTCAAGTCAGTGGCTCTCCTTTGTGGTCTCATAAAAGGCGTTAAAGTGTCTATCACAAATCTACACAATTCTTTGGTCAACCTAAAAGTCTGCAGAAACTGATCTTCATTTAAGATCTCAAAAGGACTCAAGTTTTCGAATCGATTATGCCTTTCAACTGGTTGTTCTGCAATCTCTAGATCTTCTATTGCGGCAATATATTGCAAATCGTACATTTTCAACTTTATTTAACATGAAATTAATATAAAGTTTTAACGATAATAAAACCTAAAACTCCTGAAAAAGTAGGGTTACATTGTGTTGTGATTGTAGTCATGTATTGTATTCGTAAGTCGATTGCGAGTAAAAATACCCATTTGCTGTTTGATACGAACGTTCGAACATTCTACGAATGCTGAAGAATGCCACATTCATGTTTCGTTCGCAATTTGAAGACATGCGAGTGACCTTGACAACTACGAATGGTCAAGAATAGGACCCCAGAGTGTTTTTGAAGGATTATTGCTGAATCTTCCAAGTGTTCCCACTGCAAATTTACCGCCTCGTGCTTTGAGCTGCATACATTATACTTCAAATTGCTGCTTGATAGGAAACATCTTCAAGCTTTGTAGATGGTTGTACTTCTTTATGAAGTTTTTGGTTTGGACCAATAGGAGTTTGGATACCATTACAATCTGACATATTGAATCTCTTCAGAATGTTCTCCTTGTACCTTTCCTGATCCAATGTCACTATACCTCTCTTCTGTCACGCCCGATACGCATTTCTAGGCATTCATGCGCCTGTCCCAGATCCTCCATTTTGAATTATTTCATCAATTCAGTTTTCAGGAGGACTTTCTGTTCTTCACACTCGGAAAAAATCAAAATATCATCCACAAATATAGCCAAAATCAAAATTTGTTTTTCAGATATTTTGATATATATGCACGGATCTATTTCTGACTGTTTGAAATCAAGATTTTCTATAACCAAATCCAGTTTTCTATTCCACCTACGGCTTGACTATTCCAATCCATACAGGGTTTTCAGGAGTTTGCAGGTTTCACCGGTGGGCAGTTTCATATAGATGTTTGCGTCCAATTTGGAATGTAGAAACGCTGTTACCACATCCATTTGGTCGATATCCCAGACACATTTGGCTGCTAAGGATAACAAACGTCTGATTGAACTGTACCTGACCATTGGTGAATACGTTTCGTCATAGTCTATGCCTGGTTTTTGTGAATACTCCTTTGCCACAAGACGGGCTTCGAATCTCTCAATTTTTCCGTCAGGTGTTAGTTTTGTCCTCAATGTCCACTTGCTTTCAACTGCCTTCTTATTCGGTGGCAAGTTACATAAAACCCTGTTCCATTTTCAATGTGTGCTTTACACTCTTAATCCATGGCTTCTTTCCATTGCTTTGTATATGGACTATTCTGAGCTTCAGAAACTGTTTGTGGATATAGAGTTGTGTCAATCATGACTTGATAGATAAAATCCTGATTGAAGATGTGGTTGTTTGGCTTAAGAGTGCGTTGTGATCTCCTGGTAGCGTCTCCAATTGGTTCATCGAAAACAATGCTGCTTCTCTCCATCTCAGACATTTCGACGGACGACTCTGCCAAGGTAATTACTGAATTATCTCCATTGATATGGATGTCAGATTGGCAGTGACTTTCATCTACAGAATTGATGTATGCAGGATGTTCACCCTCCACTTCAACTATAGTTACGTTTTGTGACTGTCGTTGAATACCATTTCCTGTATCTTCCACAATGTAATTTTCATAATTGTCATCTTTCTTGAGGTTTTCGAAAAAAATTACGTCTCTTGAAACTATAATGCTTAGTATCTCTGGATTGATTTTAGAAATAAGAGAGGCTTTGTACTTTCCACTGGCTTTTAGTTCTAATACTTTTTGTACAAGTCATACAAGATATCAATGACAGTTGTCTGACAACATCTATATCTGATATCCCATACAGGATGTAATACTAGAACATTGAATACATAAAACGTCTTTTTTTGCAAAGTGGAATAAAAAATTAAATCTTTCAGGAGTTCTACCAATATGTCCACTCCGTGTAGCTCTAAAGTTAGAGTCTCTGTGCTCGATGGAACTTCTTCTTCCAAGAACTTCTGGATTGGGTTGAGAATCTGGATTTTCTTCTGATAGAAACGGTTTGTCCGCTGACTGACGACTTCTTTTAGGGTTTACTGGAGGTTCCCTCAGAGGTCTGATGTGATGTCTATTCCTACGGTATTCAGCCATATCTTCCGTTTTAGGTAGATAGTCATTTGGTCCAAACTTCTCTTTCTGATTGGGATGCAGTTCTGATAATTTCTTAGCAGATTTGTCATGATTTTGAATCTGTTTATTTTTTCTACCAATTAATTTCTTCCTTATATCTGGAATGCAATATTTCGGTTTGAGGAGACTTCTGTGAGAAGGAATCATTGTATCCAATTTTCTGCCCATTAACAGGTCACATGGTGCTGGCAAATTTGACTTTGGTGTAACATTGTAATTGAGAATCGACAGAAATGGATCTTCTCGTTCACTGACAGCCTTGACTAGCAAACCTTTAACAGTTTGAATTGCTCTCTCTACCATTCCATTCGACCGTGGATAGTAGGAACTAGATGTTGAAAGCTTTATTTCCTACTCCGACGCGAATTTTCTGAATTCAAGTGAATTGAATGGTGGTCTGAAAATATTTCTAATGGTAAGCCATACATGGAGAATACATTTTTCAAAGCAGATACTACACTCTCAGCTGTTTTATTGTGTAATTTGTTGACAATAACGAATTTACTGAAATAGTCAACAAAAACTAAAAAATTCCCAGTTGAAATCAATTCCAATTTTTTCCCATGGAAAATCTGGAACTTGATGAGGAGTGAGTGGCTCCCTCTGATTCGTTTTAGAATATTGTTGACATATTCTACAACTGAGTACAAGGTTTTCTATATCTGAGTTTATGTTGGGCCAATAGATAGATTCCTGAGCAAGTTTTTTGCAGGAAACGACACCTTGGTGTGCATTGTGGATCAAGCTGAGAAATTCCTGTTTCAAACTTTGAGGAACAATTATTCGTTTTCGATAAAATAAAATATTTTTATTTACATATATTCCAGAATGTATACTCCAGTATTTCTTAAGCTCTGGAGAAATATTACTTTTATGACTGGGCCAACCATTCAAAGCGTAAAATTTGACTTTTGACAAAATTGCATCAGCATCCACTTCTTGAATTGGTCTTCGTTTTTTTTTCAGGAGTAGTTGTGATGATTGAATGAACCAATGAATTTTGATCAAGATACTCAGTATTTATAACATCAGAATTTGGATCTCTACTGAGAGCATCAGCAACTTGCATTTGTTTTCCAGGAACAAAGATAAGTTCAAAATTGAAGTGAACGAATAGTGAGTCGCTGAATTCAGGGTGAGAGTTGGCCAAGAGGCTTTTTGAATAATCCAATAAGAGGTCTGTGATCAGATTGAATTTTGATTTTTTTGCCGTAAAGATAATAATGAAATCTTTCGCACCCAAACACTAAAGCAGGAAGTTCCTTCTCAATGTGGTTATACTTCTGTTGAGTTTGTGTCAGAGATATAGAAGCATACTCTATTGGATGGTTTTCCTGGTCTACAACGGCCCCTTGGCCAAATGGACTCACATCCACTGATAAAACAGTTTCTTTCGATAAATCGAAATAAGAAAGAACAGGAGTTGATGTAACAAGCTGTTTGAGGCGATCAAAACAACGTTTCTCATTTTCCGTCCGAATCCACTCAACATTGTTACTGAGTAATTTTCGCAAAACACTCGTTTCTTGAGAGATATTGAGGATAAATTCAGCGAGATAAACGATCATACCTTAGAAGCGTTGCAGATTTTTTTATTTTTTGGCGAACTTATATCTCTTATATCCCGAGTTTTATTTTCATCAGGTGCAATACCCGCATCACTGATTCTATGTCCAAGAAATTTCACAGTTGATACACATATTTGTGACTTACTCAAGTTCAATGTCAGCCCACTACTAGAAATTTCATCTAGAACATTGCTTAAATTGAAATTATGATCATTTAGAGTTTTTCCAAACACTTAAATATCGTCAAAATAAGAAATGACTCCGCGAACGCCCTGTAAAATCTCATATACCTTTCTCTGGAATATTTCTGGTGCACAGGATATTCCGTATGGTGAACGAAGATAACGGTATCTTTCCCAACGAGTGGTAATTGTACACAACTTGGAGCTATCATTATCTGAAGGAATTTATAAAAACGCCTGAAATGCATCTAACACACTAAAAAATTTGGCACCATTCAATTCACTGAATAAACAGTCTGAAGTCGATATTTGAAAAATTTTTCTTTCCACATAAACGTTCAAAGATCTGGGATCCATACAGATTCGAATGTCCCCATTTGCCTTAGGAGCAATAACTATCGGATGAACCCAATCTGTTGGCTCAGTAACTGGAAGGATTATATTTTCTGAAACCATTCCATCCAATTTTTGTTTCACCTTAGCTTTGAGAGCTATTGGTATTTTCCGAAGTGCGCTTACAGTAGGAACAGCAGAGTTTAAAAATACTTTTCACTTTACCTAGTCCCGTAAAAATTAAAGAATGTTCATCAAGAATGTCCTTGACACTTTTGTCTCTCACATTTTCGAAAGAGTTTTAAATTTTAACAACACTTTTAATATTATACTGATGTTCATCATTATGATCGGTTCTTGGTTGTGCCGCTGGCCGCGTTCTTGTGTTTCGAAAACACTTATAGATTCATAGGTAAGGCAAGGCTTACTGCTGAGTAATCCCGAAAAGTGCTCGGGAGCACTTTTGGGGATTACTAAACACTAAGCCTATTCGTAAAATGCTCGAAGCACTAAGCACTAAGCACTGGTTCAAGAAATTGCTCAGGAGCACAGTGCTTGCGAGCATAAAAGTGCTGTGAGTGCTTTCACAAGCACTAAGCACAGTGCTTCGGGACCGCTCTGCTAAGAAAGGTAAACAATTGTTGGATTCCAGTTCCATAGTAAAAGAAATCGATGTGTGTAGGGAATTCAGAAAAGATAGGAGACAATTCAATTCATCAATATTACCATTGAATAAACCAATGCAGTCATCGACATACCTCTTGTGAAAAATGATTTTATCGTATAGAGCTATATGAATTGCTGCCCATGGCAAGTCCCAAGCGTTGTTGGCAATAAATTTCATTGATGAATTTGAAAAAAAATTGTTTCAGAACAGTGTCTAAACAAATGTTTGGGCAATGCTGGCACATCATTCCATTTCAAAGAGAAATTTCCCTATAAATTTGATGCAGTCTTCAGGTGGTATACTAGGGAATAAGTTCACCACGCCAAATGGAACCAATATATAATTTACGTGTATAATTACATCTGATATTGTATCTGTTGAATCCTTCGAATTTTTTATAGAGAGGGGGTTACTGAAATCTGATATTTTCCTCATCAAGCTATTTAGCCAAACTGCTAGTTTCGATGTGGGTGACTTGCAGGTCTGATGGGAATATCAACCTTCTGAATTTTCGGCAAACCATATAGTACAGGAGTTATCGAATTCATTGGAATTAGGTTATGTTCATAGGATTGGAAGTTCTTATGGTTCATATAACTCCTTGTGATTTCAATTCCTTTGCAATTTCCGTTATGAATCTGTTGAGCAGATCTCGGTAACTGACAAAGCTTTTCGGATAGTTCAATCCAATTTGTGGTTCACGACCATTCATCTTCCGATCACGGCTAACACTTCAAGATTGCGGAATCTCTTAATGAGGTTAACTCCTTTAGCTGTGTGAGGCTCTGACTGCGGTCTTCGGGGTCATCATGCCTGTTTACCTTCCGGCTACCTCTGCAGTTTACAATTGTTATGAAACAATATTTTCGAAAGAAAATGGATAACCTACCTGGTATAAACCGCGCTCGAAACCAGCAATCGCTAGCAGCGCGTGGGGGCTTGCCCCAACCAGCTGGCCGAGTAGAAGAGAACTACAATTGAAATCTCCCCAAGTACAAGGTGGAACAGCATAAGCCGGAGACTGCACGTCTAGTGGGTGAACTAGTTGCGATTATGCGAAATCTGGGGCACCTGGAGCCCCTGGTTTCATTTGCCTATCTGCGGCATGCGTGGATCTGTCACGGGCGACCGTTGTTTCCCTAGCTTCTCATGGAATCATATATGGATGAAGGAAGAAACAAAAACAGGGCGGGGAAAACTCCCCAGCTCAATCAAAAGACCAAATCCTCATGGACACAGGTAGCTATAGAAAACTGAACGTCCCGAACATGAAGCTGCCCTGCTCGAATCTGGAAGGGACGGGGATACCGTCGAATCTTCAAAACCCCTCTAGATAGAAAATAATGGGATAAGGCTCAGCGGCGCTGCCAGAAAGAGGTTCAAATACCTGCGAAAAAAGTCGGAATCAAATTGGTTAAACCGATGAAGAAGGAGTCAATCTCCGACAAAGGACTCAAAAGGGTCCGGTCTGAGACAAAAACTCGCGATGGTCAACCGAATTAAAAAGCGGTAGAAGCAGAAAGGAGTAGCAGTGCCTCAATGCCTATCAAACCAATCTTCAGTCAAGATACTGGAGGAGTAAAAGTGGGTATTCTGCCAATAAACCATCCGGTCTGAGACAAAAACTCGCGATGGTCAACCGAATTAAAAAGCGGTAGAAGCAGAAAGAAGCAGCAGTGCCTCAATGCCTATCAAACCAATCTTCAGTCAAGATACTGGAGGAGTAAAAGTGGGTATTCTGCCAATAAACCATCAAGAAGTCCTCCTAACAATGAAACCGATGGAGTCCGTGGAAGAGACGATCCTGGATAAAGTCATCCAGTCAGGAAAAAAGACTCATTTCCACAGCTTGCACAACAGACCAGGTTGGGTGGCCTTGATGTCTGCGATAACACCACCATGCAGTGGCTGAGAAGCACCATCGAGGACATCAAACCATGGAAGGGTGCTGAACTGAGGAGAGTTGAAGAGGCAGGAATGCCTCACAAAGAAATATCGGTGGCATACCTACCTAGAAGCCAGGGATGCTCCACGGAGAAAATCATTCGATTAATAGGGGCTCAAAACGAAAACATCAACGCAACGAACCGGAGGATACTGAGGAGAGCATCCGAAGGCCCTCTAGAACTCCTAAGGCTCTTGGTTGACCATCAGTCAGCGGAAAGACCAAGGAAAACGGGGCAAACATCAAGGGACCTTGTTTGATCTCACCTGGCAACTCAGGTATCAAGCAGAGTGCAGTGAGCACCAAGGAACAAGCTGAAAAGCTGGTGCCTCAGACCGAGAGAAAGGCAAAGGCATGGAGTGGCATGAGAAAGGACAAGAAAAAAGCTCCAAGGACCTTGGTCACAAAATGAGCACAAAACTCAAGGCTCTTCAGAAAAACCTCCAATACTCAAAAGCAACCACTAGTGTGCTAAGAAGGATGTTTACTGAAGAAAACATCAGCATAGGGCTAATCCAACGACCCTGGATAATTGAAGGACGTAAACAAGTACTCACTATGGAATCATGTCCCTTTATTTCAACAACCATGGAAAACCACGAGCAGCTCTATTGCTTGGCCCTAAAACTGAATTGACTCCTATAACAGAGTTCATCACTGAAGATTTGGCAACCGCTTCCAACTGAAGCAGGCAATGGGCAGATCTCTATGACCTCGGTATACTTACCAGGGGACTCATCAACACAACGACCACTAGAGGAAGTCCAAAGCCCAATCCGATGGTATCAAAGAGAAAACAGGCACTTCATACTGTACATGGGGACGCACATATACAAATGCACGGGGTGAGTACCTTTTAGAATATTTGTCAGCTACTAACATTGTCATTGTCAATAAATATAACAAATTCACCTTTATGAATGAGATTAGAAAAGAGGTTATTGACCTAACCCTTGCAGATCCATTTATTACTAACCACATTCCCAACTGACAAGTATCTGATGACTCTTCGATGTCGGATCATCAACACATAAGATTCGACGTGGTGTTATCGGAAACACGCTTCGAGGGACATAGGATACCCAACTGACCGACTGGGATGTTTATAAAGAGCATTTCGAAAGGCAGTTGGGGGACCAGCATACATACATCGATTTAGCTGAGGAACTCAATACAGCCTTCAAGCAGCTTCAAAATGCTATAATGAAAGCATATGAAATCAGCTACCCAGAAAAACAAACGGCAGTCAACAGAGCGTGCCTTAGTGGGAAGAAGAGCGTGCCTTGGTGGGAAGAAGAGTTAGAAACTGTTTAACAGAGCTGAAACTCTGGGACACTGGAAAGATCACAAACCAGCTCTTTCTGAGTACAACAAAGAACATGTAGGCAAATTCGCTAGAAAGTTCAAGCTAAAGAACATACCAACAGAAAACCAGGAGAAAAGCATAAGTGTTCTCATCGAGACACACTTTCCTGGGTCCAAGATGATCTGCAAAGTGCTCAGCTGAAATGGGTCGTCACAAACCCCAATAGATCCAGCAGGAACCAAGCAGGAATAATCTTCACCAACCAAAAGATCAAATGGGCCGTTAAAAGCTTCAAACCTTTAAAATCTCCCGGAAAGGATGGAGTATTCCCCGCTTTACTACAAAATGGCTTCGAGATTATAGAGCCCTTCTTGAAAAAGCTGTTCAGAGCCAGTTTCATCTTCGGTCAGATACCGAAAGCCTGGAGAGAAGCTACAATGATGTTTATACCAAAGACTGGGAGACGTCAGTATAGAGAAATACCAGAATATACAATATACAAGTCCCAAGTTCAGAGAATTGGATATTTTATAGGAACATTGAGTTGTTGCTAAAGCAACATTTCACATATATCGAACATTTCTAGTTATCTCTCACTTATTCCGAACTTTATCACTGAAGGAAATCGCCTATTTGACGTCTGTATAGGCTGACTGATTCAGAATGAGTATGATATATTTTATATGAACTTTCAGTATTTTTGCATGTTAATAGATTCGATGCAGCTTCAGGAACTACTGTATTAATGGTAGCGATTAATGTCCGAGATTATTAATCGCCATTTAAGAGAGAAAGATAGACAGAAAGAGAGAAAATATACTTTATTGTCAAATAAAAAAAATTTCTTATTGATGAAGTTGAAGAAGTTCAAGATTAATTCTAGGTGAATAATATATGAATCAATTACAGTAACTACATATTGATGTACGTCAGATGCGCTTAATAACTCATTTGTCACCATAACACAAGAGTATAAAACATTTGTAAATGAATATACACATAAGATTCAAACATAAACATCTAAGAACACCTATATAGCTATGAAATGATACGGAACTGCATACTCTACCAATTAGTACTCTTCCAAATTATAGTAAGCTCCCTCAAGTAATACATCTTTGAATACGAGTTGATTACAAACATTTTTCATCGACCTCGTTGCTGGGGTCAACGTGAAATTCTCGATATCCATTTCGTTCATCTAGGAGAAATATTTGGATTTTAAAATACATAAATTTGACAGCGCCAAGGTACTATGATTTGACATTTGAATAATATTTGAATTAGTGTATGTTTAGTTGCCTATACCACAATTGAACATTAATGGACCAAATCGACTAATTACAGGTTTTTAATGGTCTATTTCGGTGTATGTTTAGTTGCATATATCACAATTATGCATTGAAAGAGGAATTGAAGGTTTATAGGGGTCATTAACGATCGATTTCGTGAAGATTAAACAGACTTGTTGATACGAGGTCGCCAGAAAAATATCATAACAGTCGTCTCCTACGTGATGTATTCCACAAAATGAAAAAATAATTGTTTGTTCACTTGTCGTTATAATATTTGTTGTTGGCAATATAAAATTTACATTCAATGTGACATGAACTTCCATACTTGATAAACCATTTAATCTATTTATCTATCTGACAGATGTCTATCTGACGGATGTTTTATACGAAGGGTGACAATACTATCATGATTTTTATTTTATTCAATGCTTTTTCATTGAGCATACGAAAAAACAGCGTGTTCAGCGCACGAGAAAAGAGAATGAGTTTCATCACGTGGCAAACTATAACTTTTCATTATATTATAGAACAATCTACTATTTTGGCACCAAAACACGAAAGTTGCAATTTACACAACGAATCTGAATATCTTAATACCAAATACCATATAATACATTTTTTTTCAGAAGAAAGTAATGAAACTCTACATGGTGACCATATGGGGCATATTCAGCATTCACATGGGGCACATTCAGCATCCAGACATATTTCATAGGACCAAAAGTCTACAACATTCATCAAGCGACATTTATTTCATCAAAATTATATGAACATGTCAAATGAAAGTCTCTTCTCGATGTAATCGGCCGTGTTAACTTTGCAACGATGTTCATTCTGGGACAAATGTCCAAATTATCTATGGAAGGCAAATAAAATTTGTTTGATTTGCCTCTTCTTCTCAAATATTTTAATTCAAATTCTTCCTCAGAGATTGCTTCAGTTACAAGACCTATGTTATTGCACAAAATCTCTCTGTATAATTTTCTCGTCATCTTACAGACTTTGCAAACTTATGTTGTCGTCTGAATCGTTATCGAGGTTTATACTATTGTCCGATTCCGTATCGCTCGAATTGAAAATTTTTCTTTTAACTGACTTAATTTTCTTATCTTCCTGCTGTAGTTTTATGAACTTTTCTTACGTTATTTTTGTTTAGTCTTCTTCCTTTTGATTCAAGTTTCCCAATTCCCTTATTTCTCTTATCGAATTCAATTTTCTCAATTCTTTTTATTCTGGAGTGTCCTTGTATATTCTGGACTTGCCTTGATCAGCTCTAACCTTTTTCATACTTGTGGGTATTGTACTATAGCTCTAACCTTCTTCAAACTTGTGGGTTTTGCAGTATTCAACAAATTCTGAGACAAAAATCTGCGTCTCAATCGAATGTTTTGAATTCTCAATCATCAGAATCATCCCGAATCGAGCACAGGAAAAAAGAATATATGACAAATATCATTGATTATCTAGCTGATTGCTATTTACACATCCAACCGTAATTACCCACTCGAATCCCACAATTAATGTCATATGATATCCCTAAAATTGTCAATCGAAAACATATACATTTCAATCCTGTAATGATTTATTATCAAACGGAAATATTTTTCTGGAGGTTACAAGAACCCACGCAAAACCGAAACGAATATGATCAGTTCCCGAGGATTTTCGTAGTGGAATGAATAAATAATGTGAAAAGTGCGGTAGCAAATTTTTGGTTGCTGTAATAGAAATCTCAAACTCTCGGAGTAGGTTGATTCAGATTAGGATATGTGGAGATGGATATCATGAAAAAAATATTCGAAAAAATCCTTGCAGAACTACGAACTGAATCACACACCCCAATTTCTCTATTGTTTTGGAGAAACATGTTTTAAATTTGAAGAAACATATTTAAAATGTCGCTATGGTACTTGATTACGTTCATTTTGACATCACAACCCAAAACTGTCCACTTACTGTTTCACCAGAAGTAATCCCAACTTTTATTTTCCATATGACACCCTGAATTTATTTTTTTTAGACTTTGTATAGAACAGATTGCAAAATATTATGGTTTAAATAAAACTTTTGTGACAGTGATTCAAGACTAATTATTTTTATTGACAAGTAAACAAAACATAACATTCATAACACATTTCAGCTATTTTGATATTTCAACACTTCCTCTCAAAATAACTGGTGTAACCTCCTTCATTCTTCTTCTTCTAGTCGAATGACTCCTAATAAATTCCTCAGTATTTCGAAACGTATACGAGGCAAAGGTTTCGTCGTAATATCGGCGATTTGTTTCTGTCCATCTATGTGTTCAATTTTGATGACGCCCTCCTGGTATTTTTCACGAACAAAGTGATATCTCATCTCGATGTGCTTTGAACGTTTGTGAGATTCCGGGTTCTTTGCGAGTTTGATGGCACTTGCGTTGTCGACTCGGAGAGTGGGTATATACTCACTATGTTGGGCAAATTCATTCAACAAGCGTATAAGCCAAATAACTTCTTTGGTACCTTCACTTGCGGCAACATATTCCGCTTCAGTTGTTGATAATACAACACTCTTTTGTTTTTGGCTAGCCCATGTTATCGCTCCAGCCGAGTACTTGCAAACTATACCTGTCCTCGTACGTCTTGTATTCAAATCTCCTCCATAATCTGCGTCACAATATGCCTCGAGTTCTTTGAGTTTGAACTCGGCTCTGTACAACAATCCATAGTCTAGGGTTCCTTTCAAATACTTTGAAATTCGTTTGACAGCCTTCCAATTTGTTACTGATGGCTTTTTTGAAGATTCTGCTACCACGCTCACTGCATAGGAAATATAGGACGTGTTGCCATCATCAGATACATCAAACTACCCACAGCTTGACGATATGGCACTTCATCATCTAATAATGCTTCTTCATGATCTTTGTTGCTCATCCCTTCGCATGGAGTTGTTACAGCATTGCATTCTGACATCCTATACTTCTTCAGAATCTTTCTGGCGTAGGCATTCTGATTGAGAAATAATGAACCATCTTCTAATCGTATTATTTGCATTTCAAGATAAAAATCCAAAGGCCCAACTGTTACTTTGAATTCACGTTCCAAATTCTTGACAAATGTCAAAACATCAGAATTGTCACTTGCTGCTATCAGTCCATCATCCACATACAGGGCGACTAGAATTTTTTTATGATCTAAGTCTTTCGCGTGAATCATTGAACGTGCACTTTCTACTAACGTGCGATTTTCTCGTTCTGCCGCCCCATTCTGTTCTGGACTGTAAGGCATAATCTTACGAAAATGAATGCCTTTCGAATGGAGGAAACTTCGCACCATGATATTATCGAACTCTTTGCCACCATCACACATAAACTCTTTGATGGTATGTCCAGCATTTTTCGGTTTCATTCACAAAAGTCTTTAGGCAATTCGAAACTTCACTTTTCAATTTTATAAAGAAGATTCGTCTAAATTTCGAATAATCATCCTTAAAACATAGAAAGTACTTCGCACCACCAATCGAATCCTCTTGCATTGATTGGTCCACAGACATCAGCATGAATGACCTCCGCTACAGTCGTTGGCCGATATTTCCTGATTCCGAAACTTGCTCTGTGCTGTTTACCATACATGCACCCATCGCAAAATTCTTCATTGATATTCACATTGATACCATATTTATTCAGAACTTTCTTCACATGGCTTTTATTCTGGTGACAGAATCTCTCGTGCCACAACTGTAAGGTATCAATTTCCGAGGCAATCAATATTTGCGCTGCCCTTTTTGGAACTAGTACTCGCATTTCTACTTCATAAGGTCCTTTTCCAGACCTTTTTCCTTTCATTCGTATCACTCCGTTTTTGATGAAAGTGCATCCATTTCGATCAACTTCAAAGTTGAAACCTTTTTCAATATTTTGTCCTATTGAAAAAAGATTTCAGCCCACTTCAGGAACATACCACACATTTGTTAAATGGTTTCGTTGCCACTGGCCGTTTAAATTCATCTCTACGTTGATGATTCCACTTCCGTATGCATAAATTAAATCTTTGTTGCCCACTTGCACAGACTTCGGTGTAAAAACGCCTGGTAAGTAACGAAATAATGTTTGTTACTCGTCATATGAGCTGACGCACCAGAATCTGCTAGCCACAACTCCTTCTCGCTGATATTTTCGGAAAAACAAATAAAAGCATCTCCAGTGTGATTTTCTTTCTTCTGAAAATTTGTAGGTAATGTGGATTGGTGGATATCATCTCGTTTCATTGGACAATTTTTCGCGAAATATCCAACCTTATGACATTTGAAACATTTCTTTTCGAATCTTGTAATAACTCCCTTTTTTATGCTGCGTTTAGCAAACAGAGCTACGGAATTATCTTGTTTTGTTGGTAATCGCATTTCAATCAACCGAAGACGTTCCATAAATTTGTTGACTGTTCTGTCTTCAACTGGAACTGATTCCCACACACTCTTGAACTCGAAATATTCAGGGGGCAAAGTTGACATAATTCGACTCATCAAAAGTAGATCAGGTAATACGGTCCCTATTAGCCTATTCATTTCATCATTCAACTCACGAAAATTCCGCAGTAATTTTCCAATGTGAGTTGCAATATCTTCTTGTGGTGTTTTTTTAATAGTGAAAAACTGTTCAATCAACCGATCTACGCGTTGACCAGAACTTTGTTCGTAGATTGAAGTTAGCTTGTCCCAAGTAGCTTTGGCTGTATCACATGTTGCAGTCACCTCAACATTTGCATCATTGAGACTGCTTACCAAAATTAATTGCGCTAATGCATCGCCTTTCTGGAAAACTTTTACAGAAGCTTCATGCGGGCTTTATCTGCTGCTAAAGCACCTTGTGGTGAGGAATAGGTGCAGTTTTCCCTGTAACTATCCCTTGCACATCATGATGACAAGTAAAAACTAATCTGCCTTTTCCACTCGCCCAATTTGCAGCGCGTCGAGTTTTCGACTTATGTCTTGAATTCCATTTTATCTGAAAAAAAACATGTGGACAGTGATTCAAGACTAATTATTTTATTTTATCTTTCACCAACACATTCTGTTCAATTATGAAGTAACTGGGCCCATAACCTTTTAGACTTTGTATAGAACAGAATGCAAAATATTATGGTTTAAATAAAACTTTTGTGACAGTGATTCAAGACTAATTATTTTTATTGACAAGTAAACAAAACATAACATTCATAATACATTCCAGCTATTTTGATATTTCAACAATTTTCAACTGACGAACGCCGCCTGCACTCACCAGAGAAAGCTTTGAGGTGAGACCCATTGAAAAATTGAGGTCCCCATGAAATTGCACCTCCCATATTTTTCAACAGCTATCAAAACCTAAAGGTACACCCATGAAAACGCTCCTAACTACCATTTCTTGAATAACAACAAACTCTTTTTTTTTCATCATGTTGAAATATTATGAATTATCAGATTACCCGTGTGAAGAGTCTACGAAAATTCCGAAAGGAACCGTAGATACAAGCATGTATTCATTATGAGTGTTCTCAATATTGGATGTTCTTGAACGAAGGTGGCCTTAAGCATAGGAAAGCGAAACAAAAAAACACTTTCCATCAGCAAAGTGACAAATTTCATCATCTTGAGAAATCATAATGTATCCGATTACTCGTGTCATAATCTTTATCGATAATCTACAGAAAAAAACAAATATGAATCGTTTATTCCAATTTTGGGATTTAACAAAACTAATATATAACAAAAAAAATTGTGTGCTGGTGCTATACCTAGGTAGGTAGTCACTCAGCACTGTCACGAACGATAAAAATGATAAAAAACAGAACATTGCAAATACTGTTCAAAATGTTCTCCATTATGTTCTCTGCATAAAATTGCACGTCTTAATATTTATTGCTTCTACCGGGTTATTCACGTTATTCAACACGAAGTATTATGGCTAAAGCATTCGATTCAAAGAAAGGTAAGGATGGATAGGGACCTATTATCGCTATATTTTGAAAATATTTTCATGTTGTACAGGGTGTGCCAAAAACACGAAACGTATCAAAGTTGTTATTTTACAAAAGGAATGCGCTGTATTTCATTTGATTTTCGGATTTTACGATTGAAATAAAGCTAAGTTTCTTCGAGGTTCAATTCACTCCAACCTTATGGTTTCTGAAATATCTCTTATTTTGTGAAAATGTAGTATCAGTTTTAATATTTAAATTCTCAACTGGTGCTTTCTTTTTTTTCAAATAAATTATGCTAGAGGCTACTATCTAAACAATTTTCATTTCTATCGCACGTATGGAATATTTACTAACTTATACAAGGTGCTTAAAAATTAAGGCAAAATAATTACAATTTTTAAACGGCAATAACTTGTTTAATTTGAATGGTATGCCCTGTATTTTATGTCAACAGCAGATGTCAAATTTAATTGATTATCGAATACTAGTATACATTCCTATAGCTGAATCTCCACGTTTTCAAGTAAAATGCACATTTTCATTTTGCAAACTGATTTTAAGAATTTTATCATTTATCAAGTCGCCTAAAGCGTTTTGACGAATCAGAATTGATTAAAATAAACACCGAGATCTAATGATAAATGCATTTATTTTTCAATATTCTAAATGTTATGTATTAGTTTAAATTTTGAAGAAAAAAAAATGGTGGATATAAAACAAGCAATATTCTGTATCAAGTGTTCAAAATGGCGACTCTAAACACAAACGTATCCTCTTTCTAAAACCTTCAGCAACATTCGCCAACATACGAGGGTTCACATTTAGAAAAGCTTCTCTGATGCGCTATTTCATATTGGAGGGGTATTATGAACGATTCCTCCAATGTATCCACATAAGAAGAAATCAGGTGACGTCAATGGCGACCATCAGACTCTAAACACAAACGTATCCTCTTTCTACAACCTTCCGCAACATTTGCCAACATACGCGGGCTTACATTTAGAAAAGCTTCTCTGATGCGCTGTTTCATATTGTATGGTGTTGTTGGAGGTGTATTATAAACGATTCCTTTAAGAAATCCATTCCTTCCAATCCATTGATTGAGAATTTTGTGAAGTTCCGAGGGCCAGAGACTTGATGGATGCATTGGAGCATATTGATGCATTAGACTTTGTTCTTGAAAGGGTCATTCGACCTGTATATTCGGATTTATCGCTAGGTTGATCAGTTTGATCAGATGAAAGTGGCGAGAGTTGGGGAAATTCATCATAAGAATCGATGTTTGGGTCTGGTTTTAGTGTCCTATCGAGGGTTTTGGGTCTCCTTTGGGTTATGGAGTGGCAGTAGGGAAAGTTTGTTGAATTTGGCGAGAAACTGAAAATGATCTGAAATGCCCCTCCTGCCTTAAAAAAAGTAAAAAAAGCACTTAGATATGAGAAAAGGGATACGACCTGCTTTGTTTTCCAACGGTTTCATTTAACTAGCCTTGTTTGTGTCTTGTGTGGGTCAAATCTAGTAATTGAAATTTTACCCCCTTCCTGTTGACCGATTGATCTGAAATTTGGTACACACCTTTAGTTCTGATAACAATACGATGATGTGTATTCAGTATCATTGTAAATCCAAAATGGCCGCCGCCACAAATGGCGGATTACATAATTTTTTACAACCCCCTCAATATGAAAGGGCTTGACTAGTAGAAAACAGTACATCATGAAAAAATTTCAAATCCAAGATGGCATCCGAAACAAAATGGCGGATCATGGAGTTTAGACAGTCAATACAACCCCCTCAATATGGATTAAAAAAAGGGTTGCTAGTAAAAAAAGCCATAAAATTAAAGGCCTTTCTCACGCGTTGCCATCGACAACGATGAGGTCATCCCCGGAGATATTCGAGAACAATCCAGTCGCTCTACCGCGGAAAACAACGGTCAATATTGGAAACAATTGGAACATGCTGGTCGCCAACTGCCAGAATTTGAAAGATCAGGAATTCTGTAACGGAGATAAATAGGCAACCCTCAAGATGGCACGGACAGTCTGAACGAGCCCATACGATCGAGCTATACAGTGGCGTAATATAAATTAAGTTGTAGATTTAAGTGTGAAATAAATTAGTAAAAACCAAGTTAAGTTTATTTACGTTACAATTGGTGTCGGAAGTGAGATTTTGAAAATAAACAAGTGATCGTGGAGTGGATAGTCAGAAAAATAAATTGATAGACCTTTTTGTACGCCCAAAATAGACAGTGGCCCGGTTTTCGCGAAGTGGACAATTGTGCGTGGGAATATAAACTGATACACTCTTCGCGTGAAACAGACAATAGACTGGTGGCCCGTGGAAAATAATTCGCGAAGTGAATTTTTAACAAACTGATAAACTTTTCGTGTGAAACAGAAAGGGAACTGGAAACAAGGGGTAAAAAGCAAGTACTCCAGGAAAGACTTGCAGAAGGACTTATACAAGAAGGTGAGGACCCCGAAACATTTTTATTCGAAGTTCCCGGAGGTGATTTGAGTCCGATAATAGAAAAACTCGAAGACAATTCTAGAAATCTGGAAGGGAAGCTTGAAGAAAATTCTAGAAATCTGGAAGAGAAGCTTCTAGAAAATTCAAGAAGTCTGGAAAAAAATGCTAGAAATCTGGAAGAGAAGCTCCAAGAAAATTCTAGAAATCTGGAAGAGAAGCTTCTAGAAAATTCAAGAAGCCTGGAAGAAAATGCTAGAAATCTGGAAGAGAAGCTTCAAGAAAATTCTAGAAATCTGGAAGAGAAGCTTCTAGAAAATTCAAGAAGCCTGGAAGAAAATGCTAGAAATCTGGAAGAGAAGCTTGAAAAAAATTCTAGAAATTGAAGAGAAGCTTCTAGAAAATTCAAGAAGCCTGGAAGAGAAGTTCCTGGAAAACACAGAAGGCCTAAAAAAAGAATTGTGTGGTGTGGCTAATTTTCTAGAAGAAAGAATGGGAACCGTTGAGACAGAGATAGATGAAATTAGGGAGCAAATGAACACGGAGGTAGATAAAATCAAAGATGGGGTCGAGGCAGAAATGGACAAAATAAAGGAAACGATCAGTAAGCTGGAAAAACGAATTAATAGTGCGCCCTCCACATAGATGGTTAAAGAAAATGCAATGCTGGACTTGAGTTTGAACTTGGATAAAGTTCAAGAGGGAATAAAAGATGTCAAGGTCATTTCAGAAATAGGGAAGCTTTCCATGAAGCCGCCTCAGTTCGACGGAAAAACTCCATGGGCAAATTATCGCCGGCAGTTTGAAGCAGCGGCCAAAGCAAACGGGTGGAATGCAGGGAAAGAGCTGTAGCACTGACACTTGCATTACGTGGAGAAGCGACAAATATTCTACAAACTCTCACCGCCCAAGAACAGGAGGACTATGATCAGCTGATTAAACATCTAGAATTACGATATGGCCACGCCCATTTGGAACACGTATACCACTCCCAGCTGAAAAATCGCTGCCAAAAATCGGGCGAATCCTTACAAGAATTCGAAACTGACATTGCACGCTTGGTTCGTCTCGCATATCCAGCCACACCAGAAAATGTAATGGAGCGACTAGCGGTTCAAGCATTCCTGGATGGACTCCGTGACCAAGAAACCAGACAAGCGTTGACACTAGCCCGTCCAACACATCTCGTAGACGCACTGGCACGCGCTTTGGAATTCGAGGCAGCGAAACAATCTTGCAAAAGCCAGAGTAAAGTCCGAATGATTGAGGAAGACTCACAGGAGCCTGCTAATTTGGAAGCTGCCATGAGGAAAGTGATTAAGGAAGTTTTGCCTGAGAAAAGACAGATAAGATGCTGGAATTGTGGCAAAATTGGACATGTGCGTAGCAAATGTCCAACATTCGAAAACACGACTCCGATGCAGGAAAACTAAAGAAGGTCGACGAGAAGGGGCAATCGTCGGCCTGTGTCCAGCAAGCCCCGGTTAACAACGCATATGTCGCTATGCTGCAACGACAGAACAGAGGTGTTTTCGTAGACGGTCTCATCAATAACGAGCCTTGCACCATGCTGCTAGATACAGGTGCGACTAGGACAATTCTCGGCCTTCCTTGCCAGAACACCGAAACGAATTGAACCGACAACTTGGAAGCTACGCACAGCAACAGGGGAGCCAGCTACTGTATAGGCGAGCTACCGATTGAAATAATTTTGGGCAGCACTAAAGTGAAACATCAGGCACTTGTAGCGGACATCGAAGACGATGCAATCATCGGAATGGACATCATGAATTCAGAGGGTTTGAATTGGATTTCAAAGACGGCGTCCTACGTGTCAACGGAGAAGAGCTGGTACTTCATGGGAGAAGTGGAGAGTTGATCCGTGGCTGTTGGCTGAGGATGTAAGCGTACCGGAAAGGGCTGAAACCATCCTGGAGGCTCGCCTGGACGGAAGTGCGACCAGTGGAGACGTGGTGATGTGCGAGCCCAAAGCTTCATGATGAGAAAATTGGACGAGGGATTGCCCAAGGGAAAAACCTGTTACGTGCTGAAAAATTTGTACCGGTAAGGGTCATGAATGTCAATTACTTTCCAGTGACCTTAAAGAAAGGAACAATTTTAGGCACTGCTCGTCAGTTTCATCTGTGATCCGGGGCGTACGAGGTACGATTAGCCAACCCAACAACTTGCCCACAGAACTAGAAAAATTAGTTGCCATCTCTTCCAAAGATATAAAACCAGCTCAACAGCCCAAACTAAGAGATTTAGTCAAAAGTACCAAGACATCTTCAATACCGGACAAGGAAAAGGAGGTCGAACTAATGTGGTCCAGCACAAGATTGATACTGGGGGTGCCCGACCGATCCGGCAATCAGCAAGAAGACTTCCTCTTGCCAAGAAGGAAGAGGCTGACAAAATAGTCAGCGATATGGGAAAAGAAGGAGTTATCGAACCATCTGACAGTCCCTGGTCCTCTCCAGTCGTACTGGTGAAGAAAAAGGATGGATCGACACGCTTTTGTGTAGACTATCGCCAACTTAATAATGTCACGAAAAAGGACAGTTACCCTCTCCCGAGAATAGATGACACCCTAGACACGTTGGCTGGTTCCACGATTTTCTCGACCCTTGATCTGAAGAGTGGATATTGGCAAGTAGAACTGGCTCGGGAAGATCGAGAAAAGACTGCTTTACCATCGGCTCGGATTGTGGCAGTTCACCGTTATGCCATTCGGGCTCTGTAATGCTCCCGCCACATTCGAAAGATTGATGGAGACAGTGCTGAAGGGACTCTCATGGAACACGTGTCTAGTGTATCTCGACGACATTATTGTGGTCGGCAGATCGTTCGAGGACCACGTGAAAACTTGGAGGAAGTATTCCTGCGACTGAGGAACTCCGGATTGAAGCTGAGCCCTAAGAAATGCCATTTGTTCCAAAAAGAAGTACGATACCTCGGCCACGTTGTCTCTGGGGAAGGAGTAGCAGTGGATGACCAGAAGATCAGAGCTGTTGAGGATTGGCCCATCCCAAAAGACATTCACCAACTTCGAAGTTTCCTTGGTTTATGCACATACTATCGCCGATATGTGCTGGGATTCGCCAACATCGCTAAACCACTGACCAGACTCACGGAGGGCCAAACAAAGTTCCAGTGGTCCGAAGAATGTCAAGACTCATTCAGGAAGCTGAAAGGAGCTTTGATCAACGCACCTGTACTGAGTTATCCCCTACCCAAAGGGAAATTCATTTTGGATACGGACGCCAGCAACGTGGGACTTGGAGCTGTCCTATCTCAGATCCAGGAGGGACAGGAGAAGGTCATTGGTTATTTCAGCAAGACGCTTAGCAAACCAGAGCGCAATTACTGTGTCACCAGGCGAGAACTGTTAAATGTTGTAAAGGGAGTGGAGCACTTCTACAAGTACGTGTATGGAAGAAGATTCCTGTTGAGAACTGACCATGCAGTTCTCAAATGGCTCTTACAGTTCAAAAATCCTGAGGGTCAAGTAGCACGTTGGATCGAGAGACTCCAAGAATTCGATTTCGAGATCGAACATCGAGCCGGAACTAGCCATAAGAATGCAGATGCCTTGTCGCAAAGACCATGTCCAGATGATTGCTCACATTGCCGACGAGCAGAAGAGAAAGAAGCAACACTTTGTAGAACCGCGGCAATGGATGACAACTGGAATGACAGCAAGATCCAGAAAGACCAAGAGAAAGACCCCGACCTTGGCTTAGTTGTCAGCTGGAAGAAGGGCAATCGAAGACCATCATGGCAGGAAGTCGCAGGTTACTCGCCGGCTGTTAAGTCCTATTGGGCACAATGGAACTCTCTTATTCTGGACAATGGGATCCTGAAACGTGTGTTGGAGGCCGATATTGGTGGGGAAGACAGACGCCAAATAATTGTTCCCAGGAACAGAAGAGAGGAAGTGCTGCGGGAAATCCATGATGGAGTCGCTGGAGGACATCTGGGAGTGACGAAGACCCTGCAGAAAGTGAGGCAACGGTTTCACTGGACCAATTGTCAAGCTGACATCCAGGACTGGTGCAGAAAGTGCGCTGTATGCGCTGCTAGCAATGGACCTCGAATACGACCCAAGGCCCCGATGCGTCAGTACAACGTAGGCAGCCCGTTCGAGAGAATCGCCATTGACATCGCCGGCCCGTTTCCCGTATCCGACCACGGAAATGAATACATCCTTGTGGCAATGGACTACTTCAGTAAGTGGGCGGAAGCCTATGCCCTGCCCAACCAGGAAGCCATCACCGTCGCCGACGTCTTGGTGAAAGAGTGGATATGTCGATTCGGTATTCCAATGGAGCTGCACTCGGATCAAGGCAGAAATTTCGAATCCAACCTGTTCCAAGAAATATGTCTCTTGCTGAACATCCGCAAGACAGGAACCACGGCCCTACATCCGCAGTCCGATGGAATGGTGGAACGGATGAACAGGACGATCAACCGCCACTTGTCCAAGGTTGTCTCTGACCATCAAAGAGACTGGGACCAGTATCTTCATTTGTTCCTGATGGCCTATCGATCCGCAGTACACGAATCAACCGGTCAAACTCCTGCTAGTATTATAATGGGCCGAGAACTGCGACTGCCTTGTGACCTGAAGTTTGGGATACCGCCAGGACAAGACACTGCGGGGGAGGACTACGTCAGCAAACTTCGGCAGAGAATGGACGACATCCACGAACGAGTCCGGTTGAACATCCAGAGTGCCAGCGATAAAATGAAGAAGACCTATGACATCAAGGCCGACGCTGGAGGGTTTAAGGTTGATGACCTGGTTTGGCTGTACAACCCCAAACGTCGTCGTGGACTATCACCAAAGTTGCAGAACTCGTGGGAAGGCCCGTATAAAATCGTGAAAAGGATAAACGACCTTGTGTACCGAATCCATAAGCCACCCCGAGGGAAACCAAGGGTCGTCCATTTCAACAGGTTGGCCCCTTACGCTGGAAACCATGACCAAGTTCGCACCCTCAATTTTGGTTTGCTGTAACCCTCTTCCACGACCGATCATGAAGACCGTGGAGTGTTACTTCCATCGAACTTCACGGTGCAGATATGGGGAGTCATGCAGATATCGTCACACTCCAAGGA
The DNA here is from genome assembly GCA_018342105.1 of Gonioctena quinquepunctata. Lineage (NCBI taxonomy): Eukaryota > Metazoa > Arthropoda > Insecta > Coleoptera > Chrysomelidae > Gonioctena > Gonioctena quinquepunctata. The sequence continues at coordinate 54,952 of JAFIRS010002426.1, forward strand.
TGAAATTTCGGGACGAAATGTCTTTAAGAAGGGGGCAATGTAACGAACCTAGGCCGGACCTGTCGCCTCACGCGTTGCCATCGACAACGATGAGGTCATCCCCGGAGATATTCGAGAACAATCCAGTCGCTCTGCCGCGGAAAACAACGGTCAATATTGGAAACAATTGGAACATGCTGGTCGCCAACTGCCAGAATTCGAAAGATCGGGAATTCTGTAACGGAGATAAATAGGCAACCCTCAAGATGGCACGGAGAGTCTGAACGAGCCCATACGATCGAGCTATACAGTGGCGTAATATAAATTAAGTTGTAGATTTAAGTGTGAAATAAATTAGTAAAAACCAAGTTAAGTTTATTTACGTTACAATATCAAATGAAAGGGCTTGACACCGTCAGTTCGGATCGACTTTGGAAGAGACGGTGTACACCATACTCACCCTAAAGCTATACAGTTTCCAGCAAAGTCAGCAAAGTTCAATTATGGGACGGCTAAAAGAAAGATGTTGCCCTTAATTTTGTCATAGGCTTCCACTGTCCACAAAATGCAAGGCAGTGTATTTAGGATCGAAATTGTTCGAGGAAGGACAAGCTTACGTGGCACTGAGTCGAGTAATGTCTTTGGAAGGATAATATTTTGAGAAGTTAGATTGCAACAAACTAACAGTAATAATAAGGCACTAAATGAACTCAATAGAATTAGAAATATTAAGTTATTGAATAGAACACTGTAAACTTGAAAATAACATAAGTAAAAAAATGTTTTTAAGTTGAACGGTTTTATTGTGAAGAAACATAATAATGATGCTGATAATGTACTAAAAGCCAAGAAATAATAAGGTAGGTACCAGGTGCCAGTCATCACACCACTCTCCTCATCAAAATATAGCGTTGATCAGACTTAAATAAAATCGTGGGGCGCGTCGAATTTCTATCATCTACAGTCAACCGCTCATATCATTATATGCTTTGGATGCATCTTATCAATAGACAACTTATGCAAAATGTGTGTAAAAGTAAATCCGTCACTATCATCGTGCGACATCACAGAACGATCATCCACATATTTACTCTGGTTACGCTAAGCCCCACGATTTTATTTTATCCTGATTAATGCCCTATATTCATGAGGAGAGTGGTGTGATGACTGGTATCTGGTACCTACCTAATTCTGTTTCAGCTTTTAGTACATTATCTGCATCATTATTATGTTTCACCTTTGGCAGGGAGGTTTCCCATTGGCTCCGCCGCTCAATCTGGGCGCATACCTGAAAATCACAGCTTCCTCGTCATTTCAATGGAAATGTTACGAGAGAAGACAGCCATCGAAAATCCAACATAACTGTGAAATGACCATCATATTGATCGATCAAACTATCTGTGTATGTGTGAGATGACTGTACAAGTATTATTTAATAACAAAACGCCAAGCACAAGTTGCTGTGAGCGTTCCATAACCAAATTACGACAAGAAAGTTGATAGACTCTGGTGTCCACTCTTTCGTACAGAAATCTCATTCTTCGAGGAAACCTCTTTCAAAAACACAAGTTTTGAGTGCAATAAGATTCCACCCACGATATAGGAGATTCGTATATACCGGGTTATTCACATTATTCGACACGAAGCATTATGGCTAAAGCATTTGATTTAAAAAAAGTTTTTCCCTTTATGGATATGGATCTATTAGCGCTACATTTTAAAAATATTTTCATATCGTACATGTTGTGCCAAAAACACGAAAAGTCAAAGTTGTATTTTATGTCAACACCAGATGCCAAATTCAATTTTCTATCGAAGATTGGAATACATTCATACAGCCTAATTCTTCACGTTTTCAAGTAAAATGCATATTTTCATTTTGCAAACTGATTTTAAGAAATTTATTGTTTATCAAGTCGCCTATGGCGTTTTGACAAATCAGAATTGATTGAAATAAACACTGAGATCTAATAAAACATTCTTTTATTTTTCAACATTTTAAATGTTATTATTAGTTTAAATTATAGGAAAAAAATTATTGGTATGAAACACGCAATATTTCATATCAAGTGTTCAAAATAGCGACCAACAGACTCTAAATACGCACGTATCCTCTTTCTAAAATCTTCAGCAACATTTGCCAACATACGCGGTCTTACATTTAGAAAAGCTTCTCTGATGCGTTGTTTCCTATCGTCTGGTGTTGTTGGAGGTGTATTATAAACGATTCCTTCAATGTATCCCCATAAGAAGAAATCAGGTGACGTCAGGACGGGTGACCTTGGGGGCCAATCCATCGATTTCGGTAATGAACATTTAAATATTTACGGACCTCACGATGGAAATGTGCGAGAGCTCCATCTATTTGAAGCCACATCGTTCTTCTTATGTCTAAGAGAATGTCTTGAAATAGGAGTGGAAAATTATTTATTAAATATTCTAAAAACAACATTCCATTTGACCCATCTGTGTTGATTATGGATAATTCTAAATTGAATGTGGATTGGAATCAGAATAATGGTGGAAGTTATGCCTATTAACAGTCCCATTGTTATGAAAGGTGCACTCATCACTAAAGAGAACTGAATTGAAAAAGTTTTCATCATCTGCAACTTTATCTGATACCCATATACAAAATTCAAGTCGTTTCCCATGAAAGTTTTCCGAAAGTTCTTGGTGAAGCTGGATTTCATAAGGATGGTAACTATAGTTTTTAAGAACTCTTGTTACGCTTGCTTGACTCATAGCGATATTTTCCTCAATTAGGATTTGACTCGTATGGGGATTTTCGATTACAGAGACAATCACCGCAAATTCAATTTCTTCGTTTTCTGTCACAGGTTTCTTTTTAATGGGTTTTTCATACTGAACACTTCCAGTTCGTCTAAATAGTGTGAATAATCTTTCGCATGCTGCTTTATTTGGATGATTTATGTTGGGAAATCTTCCAGCGTGAATTCGTGATGCCAGTACACAGTTTTGAAGATATTCTCCGAGTATAAAAATCATGTCGATTCTTCTTTCTTCCGGATAAACTAGCATTTTTTATATCAAAATAATGATAATAAGATACGTTTCGTGTTTTTAGCACACCCTGTACAAAATGAAAATATTTTTAAAATGTAACGCTGATAAGTCCCTATCCATCCTTACGAAAAACTTTTTTAAAATCAAATGCTTCATCCATAATGCTTCGTGTAGAATAACGTGAATAACCCGGTATAACCCGATTCAACTTTGATTCTTTAGGTGACCCCATATGAAAAAATCCAATGGTGTGAGGTCGGGTGACGTCGGAGGCTATCTTGTAGTGCCATTCGTGTCAATCCATCGATTTGAGAACTTTCCAACACGGTGATTGGTCAGTACTCCGGAATTATGGGGAGGTCACCATCCTGTTCGATATACATGTTTCTGTAGACATCGGGAGGCAACTTCTGTATGAAACCTGCTATTTCGTTCTGTAAAAATCCCAAGTAGAGTTGCCCATTAGACGCAGATTGTTTTCTCAGGATTCGTTGGATAATACAATACCCACAAGGGTTAAGCATGCAAAAATACTGAAAATTCATATACAGTGTGTCATACTTATTCTGAATCAGTCTTCCCATGCAGATGTTGCATAGACGGTTTCCTTCAGTGACTAAGTGAGGGATAATTCTCTACAATGGAGATGTTTCCTGAACTTGTGACAAGAGCATATTCGACATTCGGCTATTTCTCTATTCTGACTGAATTTCCATAATTGAATTGAATTACGTCACAAATTGGGCTATAGCTATATCTGCGATTGTAATTAGAATAATGACGAAAATTACTCCAAATGGTTTGGTTGTTGAAATTGTAGAAAAACTTTATCATCGAAATTGCAGCAGTTGTCGTATAACGAAAGTGCGAAAGCGTTTAGGGGTTGCAATGTTTTTTTTTTTTATTTTCTCGTGTTCAACGTGAAACATGTATTCTTCCTCAAAACAGCTCTCTACAAATACTCATACAATCGGTGTATGTTGGTCAAATATCCATCAGAAAACAACTACTTCCCTGCCTGATGCATGCGACGGACTTATATCCAACAGATAATTATTCAAAGTTTAAAAGTTCTTTTTTAAAAATGGATAAACAACCATTTTATCGGGCTGACCACCTGTAGACCCGGTTTCGGGTTTTTGCCCCTCATCAGCAAGGTTGGTCAAAGACAATGCCCCAATTTTTGCAACCGGAAGATACGAAAAAAATCCTTCCATTCCAGTTTACGTTAAAGTTACATTCACAAAATGGTAGTACGAAACCGTGGGGATCTGCATGATTATCCGTCGGGATGTAATCGTCCGTCAAAGGAATTAGGAAATTTTTATAAATTTTAACTAGTTGATTCCCGTTTTAAAATCCAACGCAATCATCCCCGAATTCCATATTTAATGGGATATGATATTCCTTAAACGGTTGATCGAACACATATGCATTTCTCTTCTATAGTGAATTATCATCAAACTGAAATATTTTTCTGTAGGTCATTTGAGTTGTTGGTACTCATTTAAGCGAATCTCAAAAAACATTCGTGATTGCCACTAGACTGAGGAATGTGAAGGATACCCCCAAAATACTCCAAGCAAGAACATGAAAACATTCTTTCAAAAGAAAAATATTAGTATTCTTCGAGGATTTTCATAGTGGAAAGAATAATTAATGTGAAAAGTACGGAAACATTTTTTTGCAAAAATGCTAAAAATTATTGGTGGGGTCGATGTAAAAATGAGATAATAGGTATAGATTATTTTGAAATATTAACAGACAGAAGGAACATATCAAGTAGCCAGTTATGATTTCAAGGGAAAATGATGAAGGTCCATTCCCCAAGACTCCGCCTTACCCCCACGAAGGGTATGTTTGGGAATATTCATAAAAAAAATTTCCCCCGGGCCCAAAATTTCTGACGACGTTAAATTTCCCGATGGAAATCTAGGAAAATATTAACTGTCACGTAGGGAAATGGGGAAACCTTGATCATAGGGTACTTTGGATCCTCTTCAGTTTCTTAAAAAATGTTTGAACAGAAACTATACCAAGACAATGTTCACTCAGTAGATCCGCGAGAAAGCGGGGGTTTCCGAAAGATTGTTTTCGGAATAATAAATATTTGTTTTTTTTACTCAAAAAACCCATTTTGGCACGTTTATTTTTTTAAAAAGTTGACGGTTGTGTTTTTGTTTTAAATCATATTCCACCGGGAAAAACTGCCCAATGAGAGTTATTTGTTTCCCATTTTTTTGAATATAACCTAGACTTGAGGAAAATGAGTTTGTAAAACGCACCATCATGTACCTTGAATCGACTAGAACTGATGGACAGTTGTGGTTCCAAGTGAACTTTTCCAGCTTTAACGTTAACTATCATTGTTAAAATTCAACTTATATTGAGTAAAATCAAATTTGAATACCCGATTTATTTGCCCATTAATTTAAAGTTATGAATTCCATATTGTAACTTTTTGTACACATGTAAACAAATAAAAATTAGGTTATACTTTAAAACAATCTTATTTCTTCTTGTAATGAAACAATATAATGTTATTTCTGTATAAAAATATTATTTATACATATTATCTACATTTTAGGTAAAGACGTTGATGATTCAAAGAACACTGGGGCGTGATACATGGTACATTATGGTCTTGTACCATTGATCACATATCAATGAAATTTAAATAACTGTTCAATATTTAAATTCACAAGAAATATGTAGGAATAATGGTGATATCAGGAAAAACTGTTTCCATTATTATCTTTGAAGAAATAGCTTGCAAAAAAATATAAAAGTAAATTGTGATCCAAGGTACAATAGTCAGCTCAAGCAGACAAATGACTGATGTCTGCGAACCTGATAAAACAAAAATTATTCTATAATTCTAGTTCGTTTTTTATTCTTGTGTAGAATATTTTGTTGAAATCATTTTCAGACGAAACAGATGTGGTACATATTCTACAACAAAATTTGTGAAAATAATGATTCGAATTTTATGTCATAAAATTTCGTACTAAAAATTCTGTTCATTCATGAGATTTCAATATTTTTCTTCGCTTTGAATATAATTTTCTGATAAATCCATGTGTGCTTTGCTTTGGATTCAGATTTGATATTGAAACAGACCCATTACATCAAGCCCCCATTGGTTGAGTTCCCCCTGGATAATATATCCCCTTCGGCTATTTTGTGAATGAGAGTTACTATCCATTGCCATCCCTCCCCGCTCCCCTTGGAGAGGTCCACAACTTCAAATTGGCACGTATGCTAGATTGACATTGTACCTCTTTTGGTATGAAGTCAGCCTCTGGAGTGCTTTGAACCCCCCGGTCGTATAATGGTGTTTTTTCCCGACTTGGGCTTTTGTATGCATGGTGGTAATGTCCTGATGGGGCGCGTAAGTATAGGGTGGGTGATTGTGATATCTAACGTGTTTCGGTTGAGATTTTTTTACTTTACCTTTTTGCGGCGGAAGCTTCTTTTGGGGTGGTGGTGGGGTTCCCGAGACTGGTCGCGTGTGTTCGTCCCCCCTCCAACCGGTGGATAATGTCCTAGATCACTGGGTTCCTGTGGGTGTCCGTCTTGTGGAAAGTTGCCTCGGCGTAATTCCGTAGATGGTCGTCTATGAAGTGTTCGGATTGACATTCAAGTTTCTGTAGATGAATCTATAATAATAATAATAATAATATCGTCTTTATTATTTCCATATGTGTACAGTATAATTACATCAAAATTGACAGACATGAAATATTAGGAAATAAAGGGCGAAGTTCATTTTCTGCAAATCAAACAATTTGCAGACAATGTTCTTCCACTTAACCCCTAAAAAGAGAGAAATGGATTGATAACAAAAAAAAAAAATATAAACAAACCTTTTTTTCCCAATTCAAATGTGTTGTTTGTGAAATTTGAATAATTTCAATCTGAGCAATGCAAAATCAAGTATTCTCCCGAAAAAATAAACAAACAGTTTTTAGTAAATATATTCAGCTTTTGAAATTGAAAAAAGTTTTAGTAGTTAATTTGTATCTATTTGGATGAAAAAGCTTTGAAGTTATCTGGTAACCAGTTGTATAGTTCGAAAATTTGATATTTAAAGGACCGTCTGAATAATTCAGTTCAAAAAGGGGGATTGTGAGCCCCACCTTTATGTCTAATGTTCAGATTATGTATATCCGTACGATATGTGATTTTGTTATAGAGATAAGCTGGTGTTTTGTCAAAAGTATGTTGTGAAAGAAACATAATGCATGATGTACCCTTCTGTTTTCCATATTCAACCAACCCGATTTCCTGGGTTTAAAAGACGTTCTTTGTGGTCTACGGATTCCATAAATAATCTTAAGAGGAATTTTTTTACTTTTGAATTTTTTTTGTAGTGTCGTTAAATTTGGGCCGTAGAGTACATGGGGAAATTGAATCGACAAGATGATGGAGTCACATAAGTTTTCATTGAAATGGCAGAAACGCCTGTTACCATAAATCATTTTAAGAGTGGCGTAAGCTCGTTGTATCAATGTATTTATATCTTTTCAAATCTCAAATTGGTATCCATCACTTAACCTAGATTTTTCGCTTCATCTACAATTGATAAGATTTTTTTCAGAATATGTATATCCATAATTGACTAACCGCTCCGGTCCTTTTTGGACCAAATATCAGAACATTCGATTTATTTGAATTGATACATAAACAGTGTTTTAAGCTGCCTCAAAAAATCTATTAAAATTTCTACATTGACTAGTTCCATTGCATTATCAGTTGTTTCAACAAAGCGGGAGTACAACTGGTATCATCAAATATAAATGGGTTGACACAATTAAACAAGAGAAGTTGAGATGTATACAAGGAAAACAATAAAGGACCAAGTATAGAGCCCCCGTGGTACCCCAGAAGTAAGGGTTTTGGAATTCTGAACAACATTACCTATAATTTCTTTTTGTTGCCTACCTTTCATGCTTTAATTTTTTAACTTCAAACCCTTGAAGGAAAACCAATATATTTCAAGATACTTATCAAAAAATTATAAAATTGTATCAAATGCCCGGCTGAAATCTAACAAAATTAATTTTGGTGCATTTCTTTTTTATCTATCGCTTTTTAAAAACAATAATATGGAGTAGTGCACCCGTACAACAAATCCTTTTCGAAATCCCGATTGTAAAATCTGGTAAAGGAAAAGCGTAAAAAGGCCTTTATTTGAACCTCCCAAGCCTCTCAAGAGTTTTCGAATTTTTTGGGTAATATCTGATACCCCTCAAATCCTTCATTTCTGTCGGATTCTCTTCTTAGGGGAACACCTGTACAACCGCTCTCCCCCACATTTCCGGGGGATTTTCTATTAAGCATTTCATTAATTATGTGCGTGATATATTGGGTACAATGTGGGACAGCAAAGTTCTAATAAGTTTTATGTTTATGCCATCACAACCTCTCGCATTAGTTTTTTTTATCCGATATCGTTTTATTACAAAAAAGATCATTTATTTCCTCAAATTTAAAGTTTTCCCTTATTAACAGTATTATTATTATAAAAATTTTAATAAATTTTCCGATGGCTCTTTTTTGCGGGATTGAATCCAAGAAAAATTTATTTAGTTCATGGGGGTTTTTTCTTTTCCTATGTCATTGTTTTTTATCAGGAATAAAAATTTTTTTGGTCCCAAAAGCTTACGTTTCCTTTGATGAGGATTATTAAATTTGGTATTAAAGTATGCCCCTTTTGAATGGCTTTTATTAGGGATAATTGGAATTTGTCTATAAGAGTCCAAGTGGCCCGTAGTTTTGTTTTTTATTTCGCAAAGCTTTATCTCGCTCTTTTTATCATAATTTTAATTAAAATCTGTTTTTTAACCATGGAGCTTTTGCTTTCGAACCCAGATGAACTAAGGAATATGCCTATCGAATAGCCGATTCAAAAAAATTAACCAAGTAGGATAGTTTTTTATCTCATTTTGTTGGTCGTATATTTTAAAGAAAGACGTATTGAATAAATCTTTTCTGGAAAAAAAATGTTCTTGAAATTTTTGAAATTTCTATATGTACCATCTTTGGTTCCTAATTTTCCATTTATTTTCCAACGCGAAACAAATTGAATGGTCTGATATACCATTATTTAATTATTCCTTTTCTATCTCCCAAAACATTCTTGGACTATGATATAATCCCAAAAAAGTTGTTTATGTAGCTGGAAAATCTTTTTAGGAACATAATTATTTGGAGTCTAGTGTTTTTAATACTGAGTGGAATTTTTACACAATTATTTTCATAATCTAACAAATCCAAATTGAAACCCCATGCAAAAATAATTTCATCCAAAAGTTAGCCCCATGTTCAATTAAGCTTTTTCAAATTCGTCTAAAATCACTAGTGTTTTGTTGATTGGTTTTTAAATTACCCAATGGCAAAAAGATTTTTTCTTTATAGTGATTTTAATCCAATATTGTTCCCAAAAATAGTCCTGTCTACTCTCAATGATTTCACAGTGAAATTTTGTTTAGCATATATACACAATCCCTTTCCTCTGCAATTCGGTCCGCCCTGTATAGATTGAAACAATCAAATTGCAGTTGGTCATTACTATGTATCCTTCAACCATGTTTCGCATATTAAAATTATATCTAAAGAGTTTCCAAAACTATCTGTTTAATATTTTGGAATGAGGGTAATAATGATCTCGCATTACAACAGCCTATTTTTAATAACAATTCTTCAAAAATAAATAAGGAAATTCTAGTTACTAATAAGAAATATCAGAAAAACAATGAAGTGAATGCAAAGGTTTTTTGTTGGGGACTGATAAAACAGTAGGTACAAAACCTGAACGGGACGACCAACTGTCCACAGCGCTGCTATCTTAAAATAATATGCACCAAAAGAAAAATAGTACTAAATGTCTACTTACAGTTCAAACAGGGAAAAAAAATAAGTTCAAAGAAAAGAAAAGAGAACAAAAAAACTTTATAAGATTCAGCGAAAATCAGAGTTTAGACGTAATTCCTTTACCCCATCCAGACTGCTAATTCTGTTGGGGCCATGTTGATTATTTAATTTGACGTAAATTCTTCCAGAATTAGTCCATACTGTGCCAGATGTCCCGATTTTTCTTTACAGCTTCGCTCACAATCTTTAAATGTTCAATCGTAAGATCCTCTCTTATGACAATTTTCGTTGATTTTAACAGCTTTTATTATTGTAGACAATATTCTTGAAGTAATTTGACGAGAATCTCAACATTATCGGCCTGTTTTATTTTGTTCCTTTTGTTGAGTCTATAGCAAATCCGATACTGGATTCATCTAAACCTGAGTTTCATTTTGTTGTGAAAATATCCAAGATATGATTGGTTAAGTCCTCATTGCCTAAAAGCTTCAGGGTTCCATAAATTCTGGGTTTCTGTTTCTTCTGATTTGTTCTTGTTTCTTTTGATGTTCCATCAAGGTGTTGATTATATCTTCCTGCTTCTGTAGTTTCTCGTTTATTTTTCGATTCTCCCCTCTAATTCCTGGGTTTTTTTTGTTGTATTTTCTTCGAATATACCAGCTATTGTTTCAGTTATTTTTATTGATGAAATCATCTGCTGTACATAATTTCGTAACGAGTTCTCTGATTACTGAGTGCAGTTCATCCTCTCCCTTGCTGCTCTGGCTTTGACTTCGTGTACCGTCTCGACCCATTTTAGGTAAAAACTTATTAATCAAATTCGTTGCGGTGTAGTTTCTTCAATATGATTTAGATTAATAACATATATCGTTTGTTATAATCACTGCTTGTACAAAACTTTTAAGACTTTTACGTGCACTTATTCCCACACATTCGGCTATTTATTCGCAGCACTGCTAATAGGTCTACTCTACGTGAACATCTCTCTCTCTATTATGTCACTGCTATTCTCAAGCCTTCGTTCAAGAATGGCTGGATCTTGGTCCTGTAAGTTTCTGCGCATTGACCCCAAACAGTGTCCGTCTTCTGGAATGTTGCGTCGCTGTGATTCCGTAGATGGTCGTCTATGAAGTGTTTGGATTGACATCCAGGTTTCTGTAGATGAATCCATGTCACCGCTATTCTCAAGCTTACTTTCAAGAATGGCTAGATCTTGGTCCTGTAGGTTTCTGCGCATTGGCCCCAAACAGTAAATGCTAACAGGATGATGGAAAGGAGAATGGTCCTGATGAGGAGCAGTTTCAACTGGAAGTCCAAGTTGCTTTTGCGTCCTATGAGGCACTTGAAGTTTCTCCTCTCTGCCTTCGCCAGGCTAATCTTCTGTATCACGTGTTGCTGAATGTCAATATCTTGTCCGAGGTGACTCCTAGGTATTTGGCTACGTTGGCCCATGGGATGCGTTGGTCGTTCATGAGGATATGTCCTGATGGTGCGGTTCGTCTTCTGGTGAAGAGGATGGCTTGACTCTTATCTGCGTTGACCTCAATTTTCCATATGTTGAACCAGTTTTCAAGTATGCCTGCTTGTTCTTGCAGGTAACGGGTTATCTGAGCTGCATGTGCTGACCAGGCCACTAGTTTTGTATCGTCAGCGTATAGTGCCAGTTCGTTGAAGTTGTTGTCTGGCTTTGGGATGCCCACTGAATGAAAAGAAAACAGATGTGGACAAAAGACTGTGCCTTGCAGTACTCCTGCCTATAGAGTTCTTCTTGTTGAGTCGCTGCCATTTTTGCATTGGCATCGCCGTCTCCTCAAGGAGGAGTCTATCAGGTCCACTATGAGTGTGGTGTAACTGTGATTGAATCATCATGCCAGACTCTGTCAAAGGTCTTGAATACATTTAGGAATGAGGCTCCTGTATAGTGTCCTCTGCCCAGATTGAAGCCTGCAACTGCAAAGTTACTATCCTCAGGATCTGCACATGCATCCAAACTGCTCGATTGGTAGGACGTTGAGTTCTGCAGTCAGGGATTCCAGTCTCTTCTGGATGACTCGCTCTGCCACCATACTCATCTTGGGTGTGAGGCTGATGGGTCGGCGATTTTGCGGAAGCACAAGGTTTTTGTTGGGTTCCAGGATCATGATGACCGTAGCTCCTTTCCATGGTTGTGGAAAGTGTATGAGCCTGAGCACTGCATTGATGATATTGGTCAGTGCAACTATTTCTTTCCTCGGGAGAGCATTGACGGCTCTATCTGGAATCTGGTCTGGTCCGGATGCCTGGCATGTAACAAGGATTCGGATGATGTCCTTGACTTCTTCCGTAGAAGTTGATTCAAGGCTGTGCTCGGTATCATTGATCTGTCTTATCCTGACAAGCTCGAAATTTCATTTCTCCCACTCCGTCGGTTGTCTCAGCATTGGCGTTCAAAGGAGTTTGCGAATGCTTTTGTCAGTGTAGACCAAGCTTCTCCCGCCGTGGAGCGATGGCCATGGTTTCCTTCTGATGTGTCGACGTACTTACTGCATTCTCCATACAAAGTTGTCTTCTGTGTTCATTTCTGTCAACCGGTTTGTCCATTATTGAGCTTGAAGAGACCGACTGCTACTTTGGTGTCGCTGTAGTCGGATAGTAGGGTTTCCAGATTTTGGCTTCGTTGGTTGTTGTTCCTGTAGTTCAGGTTTGCGATTTCACGTTGAAGTCACCGATGGCTACAGTTAGGTGGTCAGGAAATAGTTCTGCTAGGTCCCCTCCCTGTGTGTTTTTCCTGGCGGTATATGAGTTGAGGAGATTCTCAGCATAGGGTCTGACTTTCAATTTACTGAGATTTCTGCTTTGGCCGCTCCGTGCTGCTCGAAGTTTGTTCTTACTAGAATAGCTGCCCCTCCGCGGGTACGATGTCTTGATCTGTCCATTCTGTAGCAGTTGACTCCTGATAGATAAAAGTTCTTCTCAGGTTTCAGGACTGTTTCTCGTATGGCGATAATGTCCACTTACGTTCTGAATAGAAATTCGTGGAGTTCGTACCTTGCAGGCGGTTGCGCCTTTGATGTCACAGGAGCAGATTGTGAGTTTATGTGGAGATTGTGCTGCATTTAGAGGTTCCTGGGGTCCAGGCTTTTCCTGATCCATTCGAGAAGTTGCTTCTTGAGTTATTTCGGTAGTGCCAACAGTTTAATCCTAGAATCGGCAGTTTCCATTATTCAATCATGTAACACGGATCTGTCCGCGAGATCTATGTGAGGTTATAATTAGGATCTTATGCAAACTCCTATTGCGAGGTCTTGGTGATCGCTATGTGCTGTAACTAAACGAAATTCTCACTGGTGTCTCCAGGAGAGTTCCTAAAGATGTCCGGAACGTAACCTGAATAAGAAATTCTTATTGCGAGTTCCTAAAGTTATCTTGAATGTAACCAGAACAAGAAATTATCAATGCGAGTTCCTGAAGTTATCTTGACCGTAAACTGAATGAGAAATTCTCATTGCGAGTTCCTAAAGATATACCGAATGTAACAAGAACAAGAAATTCTCACTGTCAGTTCCTAAAGTAATCCCGAACGTAACCTGAAAAAAAAATTATTATATATATATATATATTTATATATATATATATATATATAAATATATATATAAATATATATAAATATATATATATATATATATTTATATATATATATATATATATATATATATATATATATATATATATATATATATATATATATATATATATATATATATATATATATATATATATATATATATATATATATATATATATATATATATATATATATATATATATATATATATATATATATATATATATATATATATATTTATATATATATATATATATTTTTATATATATATATATAAAATAAACCTATGCCATGCTGGTAACTGAAGAAAACGTCTGCCACATTGCTGAAGAAAAAGTTAATATAACTTACAGTAGTCAAGTTACGACCAAACACATCCTGTAATAATGAAAATGATCAAACAAAAGTGAAGAATAAAAAACAATTGCACTATGGTTTCCGTACAACGGGATTTACTAAAATTCAGAGCCTCTCAAACACATGTTTGATGCTTGTACAAGAATTTACCAATGTCACACAGCCCTGAAACTTCGTCCTTCTACATGTTTTTGTCTTTGTCAATGAAGAAGACGAAGAGCTCCCGTCGAAACATCACAATAAATCCCAAAATGGAATAATTTCAAACGAGTCTTAGTATGTCCCACCGAACCTCATAACCCAAGAAACTACTCCAATATATATATATATATATATATATATATATATATATATATATATTGTTATGTTATGTTATGCCAGTTATAAGTTTTAAAAGGAAAAAACCCACAAAAAGAGTAATTACTAAATAGTTATTAGTTTCAAGAGATTGTTTTGACATAATTTTGGAAGTTCTATTTATTTGTAAGCCTATGTATAATATGGATAGATAAAAATGTCAAAATACCATAACACAATCCATTTCATACACTGTCATAATCATTAGAACCCATAATTGGTAAAAAGACAACAAAAAGTCTAGATTTACAAAATTTTCATGAATAAAAAGTGATCAACACATTTATAAATTTGAAACATACAGTATATGAAATTGTAGCTACCTAAAAGTAGCCAATGGTAGAACAGCAAACTTCTTGATGAGAATAGCCAATCAGGGAATAGATGGTCACATGGAAAATTGGAAATTGTGAGAGAATAACAACGGGGTGATGTCATAAGCAATTATTATTGAAATTTGTACATAGTAATAAGAATGGGAAAATAGTTGTATATATAAATTATATAAGATGAACCCAAACAGTGAAATGTGACAATTTGGTGCGCGAATTCAAACATTCAAATGAAAAAGAAGAGGGAAAATTGGTATCCAAGGGAGCAACAAACAAAGCCAAAAGGAGATCGAAAATAAATTCACAAGGGAATGCCACGCAACATTTTGGGAGAAAGAAAAATGAAATAATTCCAACATTAGAAGAGAAAAACCAATATCACCTTAATTATACAACATATCCAAGTATCCAACGCTGATTTCTGCATATGTATGGTTCCTGATTCATGGTATTGGAGTTCCTGATAGAGTTTGAAGTGAGAAAGGATCCAGTTTCAGGGCATATCTTGAACACCGACATTTCCAGCCAGGTATAAAAACTTTAATAGTGCACATCCGGTCCATGAACAATATCACAAATAACGTATCTCACATCTGAAGAACTTTATTCCACTTTACTTTGAACCATAAAAGAAAAATTCACTCTCAAGGAAAAAGTGAGGTTCTGTCTATCTATCCATGATTTGATTTTAATGATTATCCGTGAATATTTGTAGATTCACATTAGTATAAGTTATTTCTCGTAGGCCAGGTAAAATTAAGTCTTCCTGAATAAAGGAAATAATTGCTTTTTGATAATTTGTTGTTTGTTTTCTTACAATGATCAACAATCATAACAATGACCATTGAATAAACTGAAATTAGACAGCAGTGGCTAGTGGCTCTATTGCCTGAACCGGCTATCTGAGGTAAGAGGCGTACCAACTGTTGCTTAGCCGTGGTGAGAAAAGTGATAACAATTGGCAGCAGCGTGACGAGAGAACAGTGACGTTCGCTAGCAATTATTATTACAGCATACAATACATATACAGGGCGAAAATATCTATCTATATAATATCAATTTGGCTCACAAAGAATAGCATAAAAATTATAAGCAATCTTCATTATATAACAACAACTATTGTTATTCAATTTATCAATACATAACAAATTGGCACCCAAAGTGTGGGGTGAAATAATAACATAATAATTTGTTATATTATCACAATATAACAATATATATATATATATATATATATATATATATATATATATATATATATATATATATATATATATATATATATATATATATATATATATATTTATATAGTGAAAATGGAATTTGTGGCATAATGGACAGCTTTAAATTGAAGTGGTTGGAGATCATCTTCCTAGAACTTCTACTGAAATCGTCACTTCGAAGATGATGTTTGGGTGAATAGGTACCGGGTCTCGACGGCCACTGATAAGTACGTTTGATTTTTCTATTAATTTTCCAACATCACATTAAATTGAAGGAATTGAAGTGTTCACGAGTGGGTGTCGATCCTCATAGCCTCCATAGCGCAATTGGTAGAGCGTAAGCCCGGCAAGCTTAAGGTTGCGAGTTCGTGTCTCGCTTGAGGATGCTTTTTTTCTTTTATTCAATCCTGTCCTTCATGCCACGAATTCCTTCTTCATATATATATATGTGTGTATTCATATGAATATTGTATTTGTTGTTTTCCGGTGTTAGTGGGGGCAACACTGCTGGAGAGTTTAAAGAATGAGAGAGACAATAGATACGCGAGACATATTATACACATCGCACATCAGGGAATTCTATGATACAAAAAGATACAGATCGTGATCGTGAGTCGTGGATCGTGGAGATCGCCCCTATCCGTTCGTCTGTTTAACATAACGTAATTTTGAGTGCTCAAAGCTCAAGGTGATTGTTTATCGCTTGTATAATATGTATTTGACTATTTGTGTTAAAGTGTTTGATGAAGAGTGAGGATGGATAAGTGCTGTTCTTTACCATGTTCACATTCTACGAAGGGTATTTTTGTTTTGTAGACCTACTGACGGTGTAATAGATGAGAGGTGTTAGCTTGTTGCCGCCATCTCAGATTCATCTTCATACCCAGCAACCAACGAAAAAGAATTCATTCATTTTGTCAAATATCATCTTTATCAATTAGTTTCCACGTGGTTTAATTGGCGTATTAGAATATATTCCCACTTCGAAAGATAAATTCCTTTCATATCTAATATTTAGAAAAGGTAAACAGAATATCTGCTCGATATAAGCCTGATACATACCTCAGCAATCGGCAAAAGAGGCACCGAATAAGCATGGGCATTCAAAACAAATCAGGCAATAATGAAGATCTTTAATAATTACAATCTGGCTAAAGGAGTTTTTTATCCTAATTTATCGGGTGAATATTTCGATTCAAATTTGAAATTGGTTCCTTATTTTTTCTCGACAGCGAAAATTTTTTTTATATTATCCAGTGTGCATTACATGGGGTTATGGAGCTTTTTTAGTTTTCAGAAACAGCAGATGGTTCACCTTGTAAAAATCATCCGTTATAGAGATATTCAAACAAAAGCTTGACAATTTTGTGGATTGATTAAGTTATGAAGAATTGAAATAAATGTTAATTTTTTCAGTTTTCTCTTGCGATTTTGTTTTGAGATACATTATTGATAGCTCTACTTCATATCGTTAGCAGTGTTTGAATAATTACTTCATATCTAGTATCATCGTTTGTTTGATACTTTCTGTAACCTCATTGGATTATCGTATAATAAATGTTAATCATGTACTTGAAGTTACTTTGCATGCATCTAATAGTAAGGGCTAATTGGTCATGAATGAATCTTATCTTTTTTGTACTGTCTGTGAATAATCATTCATATGAGGAAGTAGAAAAATGATACCAATTCGATACTGAAAAACATTATGTGACCCTATATACTTTTTATATTGAATCTATCTCATTTTTTTTTCATCTCATTGATGTAAGATTCACCTAATTTATTCAGAATAACATGAAGAACAGCAATTATTATTTATATCCTGAATAGTGACATCAGTAGCTCACTTGGTGGAACTATTGTCTGGTGTATGAAATGAGGTTATCTACAAAACCATTGAAGTACAATAAATAGAATAAAAAAAAAATTATTGAATGCACATATTCTACATTTTTTTGAAAGATAAACTTCATGAACCATATCTTTTATCGTGCAGGATCACCTCTTCATGTTGAAAAAGGGAACATTATTCTTGATTGAAAAAAAAAATTTAAAAAATCTACAATGAAACATTTAATTTACTTCTTGTTATATCTAACAGTAAACAGCTATTGTGCAAAATCTCCAACTGTTAACCCGAAGAAATCTGATTTACATTTCGATTCAGATATTTGATTGAAAAACTTTTTATCCAATCTTGATTGGGAAAGTTCTTCATCCAAAAATAGTTTTCCAATTTTCAATTGGGATCGTTTTGCTTTCTAAATATATAAGGATATCCTGTACAACTCGCAATGCGAACTCTTGAAGACCACACAAAAGGCTGCATATGCGAAGTTCCCTTAGAACTCGCCAGAGGCAGTGCCTGCGATAATCACACAGCTAGCATTCATGCGAGCTCACAGAGACCCCCAAATGTAAAAGTTCCCAAAGTACTCGCCACAAGATTTCGCAGAGATCTCGCCAGAGTGTATTGATCGAGAATTTCCACAAAGGATGTTGCTAGGATATCCCGGCGGCGGACATTTGAGGGAGATATAGAGCTCTCAACAACCTCTCAAAGAAGTAACAGAAGGCGTCACAATTTCCTAATAAGAGTTCGCCGAAATATCTAGGACCTCTTTGTGTTGCCCGGAATTGATTCACTGTTGGGGTGGTTGGGGGGCCTGAGGTTTTCTGTGGCTGAGGTCCGGCGTTCCTGAGTCCTTTCCTCTTTGGTGGCGCCTTGGGGGCAGTTTGTCGTGTGGGCTTTATGATTGTACTTGGCTTTGGCCTCAAGAACTTGGTGCATCCTTTGAAACGGGCTGTGTTTGGTCCACCGAATTGGTGTAGGTGCCTGGTTGATCCTTCAGCTCTCAACAGGTTCATGATTCGTGCTGTTGTCCGCACTTCACGCATCTGGGAGTGGCATGATAGCAACTCTGGGAGTGCTCAAACCATTGGCACTTGTGGCATTGAGAGATGAAGCCGCTGGTCTTTTGTCCCTGGAACTCTCACCAGGAACAGCTGTGGTGCCTGCTTTGTTCGCCTCGAAGTCATCCGGAGGCATTCCAGGACTGTGAAGCCAGAGCGTTCGATGCCCTCGTGCGAGTTAGACATTTATAGTAGAGGACTGACCAATCAGATCACTCCAACACGACGTCATGTTCTCTGGTGCTGTGATTGTTTTTACAGAAAACTATTTATATATTCTGCACGCGCGCTGCTCAGCACTTATTATACAGTGGGTAGTGAGCAGCTGGGGCCCCGCCGCGCTAACAGCCAGCAAGATAGGAGTAATACCTATCATGTTGGAAATTTTTTTTTTAAGAATCAAGTCCACTATCGCAACATGAGTTCATAATAAGGTTAAAGAAAAAAGTTGTCAGCTATTAAGTAGGCAGCCGGAGCCTCGCCACACTTACAGTCGTGTAGAAAAGGAATAGGCGCGGGGAATAAACCCGTCATGAAGTAAGCTACGAAATAATGCCGAGAATAAGTTGAGACACTGTTTACATGGACCATGGCGACCTCCCCGTCCGCGTCCCAGTTTTGATCGACCCGTCGGCTTACATTTTGATACCCTGAAAAAGCAACCATATCAATGTAGCAAAAGATTGGTAATCGATTCAACACAAATTAAGTTCCGAGTGGTCCAGCGCTCTGAGGTGCTGGTTCACGGAAGGTAGCGTTGATGAGTGGGGGTTCAAACCTCAACTCGGGCAGCTTTTTTTTTCTTTTTTCTTTCGTAATTGAAAAATTATTTTTTGGGGCGAATATTCGTCTCAAAACAAATTATTTCTCATATCTGAGAGCTGGCTGTAGAAAACCTGGCCGATCGAGTAACAGAATTGAATGTTTTCACAAGCATTTATTCAATTTCACATAATATGTATGTGTTGAGTTCAAATCTTGTAAGGAAATTTTGACCTACTTCTAGTTGTCCGAATAACGTGAAATTTGGCAGTTGTTCATAATTGACAATGCATTATGGAATTTTTGTCAAAAAAACGAAATGACGGCTTCAATATGGCGGACGACTTTTGTGAGTATAGTTCGATTCTATTCAAAATTAGTATGTGGGGATTTTTGGGATCGGACATCATGATTTGCCAGAATCCATGAATTCAAGATGGCGGCACCAAGATGGCGACTAATTTTGTAATTATAGTCCGATTGCATTAAAAATTGGTGTGTGGGTTTTTTTGGGGTCGTAGATTATCACTTTTTGACAGAATTCAATAAGATGGCGGATTTCGTGGATGACTAAAAAGAATTAAATAAAAATGATTGAAAAAAAAACTTTTATACAAAACATATTTCTTCAATTATTTGACCTAGGTTATTATTCTATGAGTAACAGATTCAAAAGCTTGCCGCAAAAATGAAATAGGTATTCTTGCGTGGCAAGATTCTTAATCTGTTACTCACAGAATAATCTAGATCAAACAAAGAAATTATTTTTTCCTTTCTAGTGCATTTGTATGGAAGAATGTCCTAATTTTTTTCTCAATCATTTTTATTTAACTCTTTTAAGTCATTCATGAAATCCGTCATTCTATTGAATTATGACAAACATTTATAATCTCTGATCCCAAAAAATCCACATACCAATTTTGAATGGAATCCGATCATGATAACAAAACACGTCGTCTTCTTGGAGCCGCCATCTTGAATTCATGAATTTCGACTGAGAAATCATGATTTCCGACTCCAAAAACCCCTATACACCAATTTTGAGTGGAATCGGATTATGATCACAAAAGTCGTCGGCATCTTAGAGCCGCCATCTTCAATTCGTAGATTCTGACAAAAAAATCATGATCTCTGACCCCATAAACCCCCACATACCCATTTATATTGAAATAGGACTTCAACCACAAAACTCATCGCCATATTGGAGCCCCAATCTCGAATTCATGAATTCTGGTAAAGAAATCATGATGTCCAACCCCAAAAACCATCAGATACTAATTTTGAATAGAATCGAACTATAAGTACAAAACTCGTCCACCATATTGGAGCCACCATTTTGTTTTTTCTTTGGCAAAAATTCCGTAATGCATTGTCACCGGAATAATAAAGACCTGCCAAATTTGACGTTAAGCGGACAACTAGAAGTAGATCAAAATTCACTTGGAAGAAACATGCATAGATATATGAAATTAAACGAAAGCTTGTGAAAACATTTCATGCTGTTAATCGTTGGCCAGATTTTCTGCAGCCAGCTCTCAGACATGGGAAATTATTTGTTTTGAACGAATATTCGCCACAAACAAATGATTTTTCAATTTCGAAGGAAACAATAAAAAAAAGCTGTCCGAGCTGGGGTTTGAACCCACGCTCACCTACGCTTCCTTTCCGAAAAAACTCTATAAAAAACGTATGCACCACTTTTGCCCAGGCAGTCAATGATTTTTCTTATATTTGCTGTGAGTACTAACATTTTAAATACATTTCATTCTGTTACTAGATTGGCCAGGTTTTCTGCAGTTTCCTCTTGGACTATTATACATCCCGTTTCAAGCTTTTATACTTTGAACCCTCAGAATGTGCTCTAGGTTGTACCGGTAACCCTGTGATCATGAAGCTCATCATATCCTCCCCGCTTTTGTTGTATATTGATTTCCGTCCTTGCTAGTTAGTATGACCATCAGTCATTCCACCTGTTATTTTCATTTTGTTTATTGGAAAAAAGTTCATCATATTCAGTAGGAATTGGTTATTTTTATTTTGTTCAATTTATTTCTTTGAGTAGAACTATTATTACGCATCTGACGAGTAAAATCTGCCCTTCCGGTCCCGTCCAGTTTGTCAGTACCTGGAGTGTTATTCCCTCACTGAGGCTGCCCGGAGCAAGCGGCCTCCCCACGGTAAACAGAGGGTGGCGCCAGAAACAACCGAAAAACCGCAATTAGGCGCTATAATTTCATTGTAGGGGAAAAAGACCCTCACAATTTCATAGATCTGAACTTTTCCAAACAGTCGAGTCAGTGAATGTTTTTACTTCTACACCCACCAAAACATCTTTGATTATGATGCTTTTTTTCTAATATTTGTTATATTCAGAATTAGAAACTTTCCAACTGAAATGCTCAAGTATTCATATTGTTTGAACAAAAAAAAAAAAATTGTGAGAATATACAATCACGTTGAGTAGAAACCGACTTTTTGTAGTACGGGTAGACTCAAGAAGAATTCAAACTTCAGATATTTCACCGTTTCTCTCCCCTTTCTGCCGAATTCACGCAGACTTAGAATTTAACATTTGTGTTTTGGGTTATATTGCTTTGAGGTTATACGTGCTTTGAAATTATTTTTCAACATTGATTATATATGTTTTTGTGTTTGTTTATGTATTTCGAAGAATTATGTTCATATTATCGTATATTTATATGCTGTTGAATCATTCTTTTTTTCAATTATAATTACATTAGTTGCATTACAGCAGCGTTCGACGTTTTCCATTTAACAAATAGATATCAATCTCGACTCTATTTTGTTTGCCTATTTGAAGCATATTTGATAATTCTTCAAAGACACCTAACCGGTGTTTTGAATACTCTCAAAGAATAACCCAAATGAATAAGACAACAAGTCAAATGAATAATGAAATCAATTCCTTTCGAAAAATTGTATAGACATTTTTTGACAATATTCAAATTCTAACTAAATTGTTTTTTTTTTCAACATAAAAAAACAGAACAGTATATATGGATACACAAAGCCTTCATTTTCTTCATTCTCCCACCTTTGAATCATCATGATTCAAATCGTTGAGGTAATTTGACTCTACGCCCATATCTTGTTAAAGTATCGCCTTCACTCGCTTCATCAGTAGTTACTTTGGAAGGTTTCTCTGTACCATCAATGGTTTTATCTTAGAATTTCTCCGCATCGTTACTCAACTCCAAAGAAAATAGTCTCTGAAGAGGCCTCAGCAGATGACCATCAGCTGTTTTCAGACGTACCAGTCGAATTTCACCATCTCGTCCTGGTATTGTTTCTTCAACCTATGCTATAGGCCAATCAATTCGCTTCTCATTTTCATTTTTGATCAAAACTATATCGCCCACCTTCACTTCGCCTTTTTTCTTACAATTATATAAAACTAATTGGCCGAGATATTCGTTTCTGAATCGTCGCCGTAGTTCTTCTGTCAGTTTTAGTCTGTACCTATGATGTTTCGTCAAGGAGCGGGCGTTGATAACATCTGTATCAGAAACCCCTGATTCTTTGACTCCTTGAAGAAACATAGAAGGAGTTAATGCTATTAAATCTGCACTATCTTCTCCAAGGCAAGTCAGAGGTCTCGAATTTATAACCGATTCACAATCACAAAGTCAACAGATTTTTCACCAATTTAACCATCACCTCCCACCAGCCACCCCACCATGCTGCTGTTGGTGGTATGAACTTCCAGTCGATCATTTTTGCAGAATTATACAAAGTTATAATGTCCCAATTCAAGTTTGTGAATGCATTTTCTGTTCCAGTGGAATTAGTTCCATTGTCACTATATATGACAGAGAAGGCCTACCTCGTCTAGAAATAGAATCTTCGTGAGGCTTGAAGAAATGCGTCAGTGAATAACGATGGAACTAACTCTAAGACCAGTTTTTCCACCTCGGTTATACTAGGAATAAATTAACCAATGGTTAGAATATGCTTTTGGTGAACGTTCATTGATACCAAAGCACATTCTAACCATTGGTTAATTATCCTAATCGGAGGTGAAAATACCGGTCTCAATTATGCTCGGTATACTGCGAGGTTAACAAACATATCAGCACTTGTTTCCTGATTTGGCAAAGAGGTCAGCCATATCAACTCAGACACTTCAAAACGAAAGCTTCCCGTACTCCATTTTTGTGGCAAAGGAATCGGGTAAACTTCAAGTCTTTCACATTGAATCGCCGGCAAGTTACACATTTTGAAATGACCGACCTGACTTCTTTTCTTTCATTGATAATCCAGTAACGTTCTCCTAAAATACTGAGAAGATTTTGAACGCCAGAATGACAGGATTGTTTATGTTCGTATTCGATTATTTTTCTCACAACTGGGTGCTTCGCAGGCAAAACAGCAGGGCAACGAGAAGGCATTGTGTCATCTCTGTCAGATATTTTGGTTTTCAATCTTATGACTTCTCCTTCTTTGAATGAACGAAAACATTGCAACCTTTTGTCTTCTATTCCAGTGAATGTTTCTGCTTGAATTAATTCACAATTAGCCCGTCATTATTCAGTATGACAATGGTTCGAAAACTTCGTTTTCGAAGTTTTGTGAACTCTTCACCAACACAAAACTCTGACTTTTGCCATAGTTTGAAGAAAACTTGGTACCAGCTTCATCTGTCCTCACAAACGTTGTGAAAGAGGATACAATCTCTTTTTGCCATTCACCACTAATCATTTCTTCGTTACAAACGTAATGTTGTTCGGGCCATAGATTTGGAGTAAGATGCCTAGAAACCCTGGTGTATGCACTCATATCTGAAAATGTGTGGGATCAGACGTGCGACAATATGGCCTGCTTGATTTCTTAGATGGCGACCTGATTCGAATGATTGTTGAGTAGATGTCAACACCAAAGAGCAACTCTCCTAAGAAATTTATTCGGACAATGTTCGGTCCGCTCCGAAAACGTCAAAGATGTGGAAGGAGTAGATTTCCGCAATTCGGTCATTTTTGTCATTGTCTTCAATCATGCGGGCAGACAGCGACAAACAGTTCAGTTTTCTTTACTTCATTACTACATCCATTGTCTAAGCTTCGGATTTTCGCTCCTCGGTGTCGCCGCCGTTACAACGAATCAAGATTTTATTTTAGGTTATATCATTGTCTGAAGATAGGTATCTTTAGACAATGGTTATATTTAATATTTATCTTTGATTATGACGAAAATGGCATAAAAAGACACTGTCGGCACAGTAGAATTGCTAGAGCATTCTACTGTGCTGTCGGCCTAGAATTTGATTCTTGTTTGCTTTTGGCGTTTGGCTTGTTCAATTGTGGAATTAGAAAATCGAGAATTCCGTTTTCATTTCGAATTATACATTTATTCAAAATGAAGTGCATGGTTCCATCTTGGAAACTGAATTTTATGAAGTAAAATATAGTATATAAAAACCATTGTCTCTTTAGACAATGATAGAACAATACAATTTAAATGATATTTGATTTCTGAAACACTTTTTTTTTTTTTTCAGGCTCACTCTTAATGCACGATGAAAATTGAGTGACAAAAATTGTGTCTGCAGGGTGCATTATTTAGGCGGGATGATATATATTGTGGTAAAGAATAAAATCAGATTGAGACCGAAGCCCCAAACTACTAAGTTTACGAAAACCCCCATTTACCGTAAACCAAACAATTCAGAGGGAGTTTCAGGTTAGTTGATAAAAGAAAAATGAAAAGCGAGTAGAGAACATATATATAAACATTTTGAGTAGGTTATTTATTCATTTTTGAGAAAAATTATTCATCTTATGAAAATAAATTACTTGTAGTTGGCTAGCACACCTAGTTATTTGTATTGATTACATTTTTTAAAACCCATGTATTCATTTCAGGAGTTTTTGTTATCCACATCAGCAAAACCAGGAATAAAAACATTGGGGCAATTGAAAATCAGAATGAAAGGAATATCAGTTTGGTTCAATTTCACCCCAGAGGGAAAAACCTGCTTTCAGAAAAATCTTACCAAAACAAAGGAAAATATTGTCATAGGTCTTTTGTAATATGACCAATGGAAAAGTTCTTCTTCAGAAGAGGTAAGATATTAATTGAATTGTTATGTTGGAATTCCATTACAATAAACAGTTAATCTCTAACCTTTCGAATATAAACTTTTTTTAAAAAATATTCCCATTTAGTGTTACACTCTGAAATTAAAAAAATATCTTGCACTACATTTGATGTTCTTTATTTTGTGACTATAGATATCACATAGTTATTTATGCAACAAGTGCAAAATGTAAGTGTTATTGCACTCGACTGAAGTTGTCCGATGAGGCCGTCGGGCCCCGAGTTGGAACACGTCGAGATCAATAAACTTTAAAAAAAGTTGCATACAATATTTTCTACGTTCATCAAAAAAAAAAAAAAATGTTTTATTTAGGTGGACTAAGTGTGGGAAAAAAAAGCTAATTAAATAGCAAAATATTTATTAATTAATTAGCACTATCGATTTGCATTGAGAAAGTTAGGAACGAATAACCTGTTAGGAACAATTTAACTCATTTTGATCAATTGTTTTTTTAGAAATTCCATAACCCAATATGCAATAAATATGATTGAAAATAATATGAAATATCAATTGTTCAAAATGTAATACAATATCACAGAAAATGGACCTAAAAATGGCGTCGATTTGAACGATTATGTTTGTCTTGATCCAAAACGCTGTAGTAGAATGACAGATGAGTGCAATAAACATTTTATAAAGAGGAACAAATAAATTCTGTATCATTGTATACTAGATGGATTGTTGTTTCAAGTTGTTTCATTCCAATGTTGAAAAAGTTCATTTTGATGCAACCTGTGCATTTTTTATTAGCATGTTCACAATACCAGGAGAAAACATGGCAATATTTCAATCCTTTGTGTGAAATTTTTTATATCTATGAAATCCTAAGCTTATCTTCAATCTGAATGTCAATAGTGACCATTCCATTACCCACTCATTATAGATTGCAGCATTTGTAAACTATTAATACAGGAATTTCAATACTTTTGAGAAATGATTTTCATTATCCATTTATAAAATGTCTATTTCAACATATTTTCTCAAGAAAAAAAGGCACATTAGGAAAGAAATGACAGCCTATAAAAAATTTGGAAAAGTTGAATCTTGTTGGGGTGGACTTTTTTTACATTGAGAGTTGATATATCATTGAATACCTGATATATCATTGAATACCTGATAACACACTTGCTTTGGATGTTGCTACGTAGTTTATTCCGTGAGTTATAGATTTTAGTACTTAAGTACGCCTTAATCTATGCATTTTGTTAAAGCATCGTTATTATGAGGACTTTTTTCCTGAGTTCTGAGCTATCTAGTCCCTTCAATGAGGAGGCTATCTAAAGATTAACTCATCCCCATATACGACCCTTAAACCCTGACATACCAATTATGATCGAATCGTACCATAATCAAAAGCTCGTCCGCCATCTTGGAGCCGCCATTTTGTTTTTTTCTCTAACAAAAATTTCATAATGCATTGTCACCGGAATTATGAATACCCGCCAAATTTCAAGCTCAATCGGATGTCAGCAAGTGCCCAAAATGGATTACAAATTTTTTAACTCGAAATAATGACAATGACGTACGAACAAAAGACAAGTTAAATAACAGCTTGTAAAAGATGAAATTAATTGACCACGTCCATATGGATCATTGAAATAAAACAAATTGTATAATCCCACTTGAAGAAGAAACTTTATATTGAATTTTGGGAATTCATCCAACCATCCACCTTCAAAAATATTTCCGAAGCCTTTCGAAATGGTCGAACATTTTCAATAAATCAATAATTAGCTGAAAGGATAAAAAAAATTTATGAAAAAATCATAAGCTAATGAACTTTTCAGGTTGCTATTTAAAAAAAAAAAATGCGTCATGATGATGAGTTGAAGAGCAACTTTGAATATATATCACAAAATGTATTTAGCTTCTTAAAAAAATTTGGTATCATTCTGTATACTGATTTTCTTTTTTTGCATTTAGGAAAATTATTCACAGACAAAATCTTATTCAAATATATTTCTCTAGAATTTATATCTAGTAAGCCATGGAATCATGTCACTTGTTTTACGTTTTTGTTTAATCAACAAAATCTGATTTGCTTTTTTTTTAGAAGAGAATAAAATATGGAAGGTAAGAAAATTCAATAACTGTTATTTATGTAACAATATTAATTGGGAATCATATTCTTAATGTGGAATAATATTCATGAAATACCATTTTTTATTGTGGCTAGAACAAAAAAACATAAATTTTTTCTCCATGGGATTGGATTTCTATTTTTTGTTTGTTAATTCCTCTCAAATGTATTTTCAATCAATGGATTTTTCATTGATCTGGCCATATACTTCATTGAAAACTCTTTATCATTGTCATGTGGGTTATATAGATGGGGTGTTTGGAAATTTGAAAAAAATCATTGCGATATTCTCTTTCAAGGGTTTTCATTTTTTTTTCAATTGCTTGTTTTCTGAAACACCTTAACAACCAATTTTTGTATTTTTTGACATTTTTGTTTGATTCTATTTATATCTAACACATTATGTACTTTTGTTTGTGAACAATGGTATTTTTGCTTGGCGACTTTTCTGATAATCTACTGTAGACCTTGGGACTGCGAGGTATCAGGGTAATGAATGCATAATATGCATTTATATATTCGTTGATTTTATTGAATCACATTAAAATACATATTAACTGATCTCACTTCAATAAACCCTTGGGACTGGAGGTATCAGGGTAATGACACACAGCAACATTTAGTTTCAGACCAAGTGGATGCTATGTGACTACATGCTTCAATGTTATCGTTATTTCAAATAAAAAGCTCAGTCCCAAAAGTACATCGCTGTTTGCAGGTTGTGAAAATTTCAATATAACAAAAAAGTGACATACATTTTTTGTTTGTTGCATTATTTTAGCAAATAATCATTTATTATAGAAATTACGATGAATAATACAATCATCATGACAACTGAATATTTTTGTAGCATTGTGAGTTTCAAGAAAAATAAGAAACACTACATTAGAGATATGCGGTCCAAAGAGTCGTATTTTTTTCCAGACCGGGTGCATCCATAATGCCTCATTTTGTTTTAAAAAAATCAGCTGTCCAAATTGTTTTTTTCCACAAATTCAATGGTATTCTGATTTTTATTGACAAAATCAGGGCTTTTGAGAAGAAAAAAAACTCTGGTACCAATATACGATTATTTCTCGCTCATAGCGGGGTTTAAGTGTTAATCATGATTCAATAATCAATATAAGTTCTGTTAATTATGGTTTTTTGTCAGAATTATTTGGCGAGCAACATGCTTTCCTAAAACCAATAACAAAATATCAGATTTTTTTTATTATTTCCAGGTCAGCATGTACAAAATGGGAATGCTAGAGAGGAAGTGGAGACGAGAGAGGTAGGAGAGGGATGGTGACAGGAGGAGAAGCGAGAAGAGAAGCAGAAGTGGAGCAGGGTGGAGTCCGGGAAAGATTTGAGACGGGAAGGAGAGAAAGAGGTTGGTGGGAGAGAAAGGAAGAGGTTGGCGGAGGAGAAGGAGAAGTGGAAGAAATGACAACAATAGATTAAAACTGGAAATTTACAAAATAATAGCAGAATCAATTAAAAATTTGTAAATTAAAGTTTTATTATTTCGAGTACTGCTTTTCTAAATATTGTATAATGCCTATTCATATTTGACTGTATATGGGGATCTCAAAAATAAATGGTATAGTTTTTCTGATAAAAAATCAAGTTGAAATCAATGTCTCAATACTAGTAATAATGAGAGAAAAATGCAATTTACAATAAACTGACAATGATAATCGTGGAAAAATAAAAGTTATACTTATATAATAAACTGAAATCAATGATTTACAGGCATTTTTTTAAAACTGAACATTGTTACTGATATAGAATAGGTAAGTCAACGTTAAGTAAAAGTCTTGATGAACCAGGAATATTCTCACAGAGAGATCCTCATATGATAATGAAGGGACCCCTTTAATTATTATCTTTCATTAGCAATGACTAGAAATTATGCTGAGGATACATAATAACCTACCAGCTAGAAAACTGAATCCATCTCAAGTGCTGTGTCGAAAAGTATATCAAACATTGTTTATTTGAAACTCTATAATCACTCTCATACAAACCCAATTTTTTGGATGATGTGTGGATAACAAATCGGGTCAAAAATTTTATATTCATTTGTTTTTATACTATGGAATAATAAAATACCTTTTAAAGCAAGCTTTATTCAAATGCCCTAAAAAGTAAAAATAATAGCTTTGGATGTGTGACGTGGGTTATTTCGTATGTTACAGATTCAAGAGCTAGTCGTGCAAAGTTTTCAGCTCGAATATAAAAGCGACAAGCTTTTGAATCTGTAACTCACGAAATAACCTACGTAACACATCCAAAGCAATGATTTTTTACTTTTTAGAGCATTTGAATAAAAGCTTGTCTTTAAAAAAGTTTTTTTTGTTCATTTCATTTTGTGCTTTTTAGTTAGTACGCCTTAATCTATGCATTTTTGTTGAAGCATCGTTACTATGAGTTTTGAGCTATCTAGTTCTACAATGATGAGACAATCTGAAGATGAACTCGTTTTCCATTGTGGAGCTGCCATCTCCAGTTCATGAATTTTGACAAAAAATAAATAATCTTCGACTAAATTCATAATCTCCGATCTCAAAAACACCCATATACCAATTTTGAAAAGAAAGGGTCCATTATCACAAAATGTCCACAATCTTGAAGCCGCCATCTTGAATTTATGAATTTTGGCAATAAATCAATAACGCCCGACCCGAACCCCCACATACCAATTTTGAATAGAATCGAACCACAATCACAAAACTCGTCCGACATATTGGAGCCGCCAATTTGTTTCTTTCTCTACGAACAATTCCATAATGCAATATCACCGGAATTATGAACACCTGCCAAATTCACGTTGATCGGACAACTAGGAGTGGGTCAAAATTCACTGGCAAAATTTGAACTCTGAACTTAACGAACAAATATGAAGTTAAATAAGATTTCGTAAAAACAATCAAATCAATCTTCTACCACCAAAAAAAATATAATACCATGGAATAATTATTTATTTTCATAAATTATGTATTTATTAGTTCTCTCATTCAGTTATTATTATAACATGTGATGACAAACTATGAATCCAATTTTTATCCAAACTAGCAGAAATTGAAACAGTTTCAAATAAATAATGATCTAATTATCAAAAGTGCACTCGTAACAAGTATTAAACATGTATGTCTTACAACTTACAACAAACAAAACAATATAGACATAATTCTAAACAATAAGAAAATTCTTAAAAAAAACATTGAGAAAGAACAAGAAGAATTTAACAATTAACAAACTGTTATAAAATGTCGCAATAACTATGAATATAAAACAAATATTGAACATTAGTAGTATGAATGAATGATTAACATCGATCTTTTTCTAAATAGAAAATAGGCATGTTATCATTGGAACTGCATTATTTCATATTCAGTATTCTGGATCGATTCTGTTTGCATTTAGTTATGGGCATTTTTAAATTCAGTTAACAACATGTATTTCATCTTACATATTTATTAGAAGTAGACATCTTAGTAGAACCTAATTTTTTATATTCAGAAATTATATATACTATTCGTATGAGTTACGTCTACTCAAATTGTTCTCATTGTGTATAATCAGAGCTCATTCTTGGGAAGTTTGGTTAACCACCAGCAGGAGAAGACTGCAATAGAAATAACATCCTAATTTATTGTCATGTTGGTGCAATAGAAAACTCACAACTTTTATTAATATACTGAAGAAATAATTCTCAATGGAATATAGATTTTGGGAGACTTTCAAAAATCTAATTGAAAAGTAGAAAAAAAAACACTAAAAAAAGCAACACACATAATTCTTTTGTATCAGAATGAATATTTTCTTTAGGTTTCCCCTTCTGATTTTTTTTCAAATTTACTATAAGATCTTTATTTTTCATATGGAATGAATAATTTGAGAGCCAAAAGTTCAAATCGAGAAGTTGCACAGTAAAAGCTTTCTCCTTTTACGATTTGTTTCAACTGGTTCTTGATGAGTGGCAATAACTGAATTAGATCCATTTTTCTACACAGAATTGGAAATGTTACCAACAGGAGTTGTTAGTATGTCCAAAATTGAGAATATCTTCAAAAATGTATTTGATTCCATAATCCTGATGGGAGTTTGCAATAGACACAAATTTCCAAATTAGGAAACTTAAGAAACTTCTTGCTTCAACTGAAATTAATCCATTGAATAAAAATGTAAAGTTCATAGTTGATACCCAGAATACTAGTAATTGTAATTCCAATTCTCTTCAAGTTTTGATGTGGTGTTCAAAAATATTGCCCTCCAATACCGCATATGAATTCTCCACAATTTGAGATGTTCGTGAAGGGGGTGGGGGAGAGGAAAAAGCTACAGCCATCATAACTTTTCGTCAATACTGGATCCTCTTACTAGATATAAACCAAGGGTAATCTACAAAAAATAAATTGATCGATTGATTCATCAAAATTGTCAATATGTTAAGTTTTATTGGTTGTTGATGATAAGAAATAATAACTGATATATCCAAAACATAAATATTCAGATTTGTCAATTCCTTTTTCATATACTTCACAGATGTTTTGTTATCTTCTTGATAAGATTGAATTAGTCTGAAAAGGAAATGAATTAATGAATCAGAAATGCTGTTTAATCTTTTAATGAAAAAAACTTCTAGGCAAATCCTGCTGTACTTTCCAAATTCTACCATGTACTTGAAATATTATCAACAGAGGTTAGATGTCCAAAACTGAGATGAATATGTTCAACAATTTTATATGATTCCATAATCCTATCGGGGCTTCCAAAAGACAAAACGTTTCCAATTTGAGGAAACTTATAAAACTTGATTCAACTAAAATGAATCCATCGAATAAAATTGTAGAAATGTAGATTTGGTGGTTTATACCCAGAGTAGCCTAGAATATACTTCCAATTACTGTGGAGTCACAAAAAAATCCTTTTCTACACAAGCAAACTGCTAAAATATAAAATCTTAATTTTGACAGTGGCAGAAGACGGTTTTGAGGTGGTGTTTAAGTCCCATCCTAAATCGCATATGAATTCTACATATTTTGAAATGCGATGGGGAAGGCTCCAGCCATCATAACGTCTCGTCAATACTAGATCTTCTTACTAGAGATAAACCATCTGCAACAATAAATATCAAATCGTCAAAAATGTCAATATGTGTTAACTTTTATTCGTGGTTGTTGAAAAATAATCAAATATATCCAAAACATCAATGTTTAGAGTTGTCAATTCTATATGATGGGTTAGGAGCCAAGGGGTAGAACTTACTTTAGAAAAAGCTAAGTGAGGTTGGTTATAGATAGTTAATACATGAAGAAAAGTTGCTGGCAAAGGGATACAAGTTAATGTGTTCAATGTGCCGAGATTCAGCAGGACAAAAACATTATACAAACGGAGAGCTTCGGGGAATTTAGCAAAATAATTTAACTTCAAATTGCGTTTTCACAAAATGATGGAATTGTCACTTGTACCACTTGGCTTCTCACCCCCTCATATATACTTTCATTTGTCATGTAATTTTCGTTTCTATTTTCATTTCTACCAGCAAGAAAGTTAGATCATCATTGTTATCCAACCTGAATGAGAATTCTCCTAGATAAAAAAAATTCATGAAACCTTGTAAATTTCTATGCAGCCTCTATGAGTCTTATTCTGAATAATTTTTTTCGATATACTGTTCATTCGATTGGGATAACTGGTAACATGAAAGTTTTGGTATATTCAACTGTAAAACATATGTGTAACCTAACCTCTATTTGAAAATAACTCAAAAACTACTACTTTTTTTTCCAAATATGTGAAATGTATTTATTCTTAGCTATAAAAATATATAATCATTATAGAAATTGATTGAGATGTATGTATTGATCAATTATAACCACACTGAACTGATAAATTATACAGGTTAAAAATTTCTTCAAATACATTTTAATCGAAACCAAACTCAACTGTTTTAAAGACGGCCTGTTTTCATCATGGTGGTCATGTGAATATTCAGATTCATTATTCAATTCATTACCATTTTTTCATATAAATACATATATTGTACAGGACACTGCAATAAACATATTTCATTTAGGGTTGGTTCACGCATCATTTATTGGGAAAAAAGAAAAAAGTTGAAAAAAAGTTCAGTGGATTTTTTGTATAGTTGAAAGGAAAAAAATATTTTTTTTAAATTGAACTACTTCCAGCAGTTGGTTTAAATAAAGAAATTCCACAATTTTCAAACATATTAAATTTTCTCATTTATTCTAATATTTTGAATCCCAATGAACTGGTTGTGAAATTTAAAATTTGTTGAAACATTAAACTGTTCTAGCTGAATCATGTTTCAATAATGGTGAAATTCATAGTTGATTCATCATCATACTGGTATACACACTATCAGAACAAACAGCTTTTTCAGGTGTAGATATATCTGAAACCAGTTCATTGACATTTTAATTATTTATTTTATTTCAATTAAATTCATAGATTATGATTTATTTCTATCAGAAACATCATCTTTCAAGTTAAATAATCAGTTTGTAGTGGTGTTCTGGATTTCCAGATGATATCCCATTATTAAGACCACTACTTAATTGAGATAACTCATTCAACACAATTTTGCCAATTTGGATAAAAACCTACATTTTGATGATTGAGTTCTTTTTTTATGCTCTTTAGCACAACAAATACTTAATCGTGATATCAAATATATTCTTATTGTTTCTTTAGAGAATTCCAAATTATGACTTTGACACCCAATAAGTTGTTTTGGTGAGAAATTTGACAATTTTTCTAGAATAAGTATAGGGAATTTCTCTTGAGGTCTTCTACAAAAACCTCTGATATTTTTCCTCAACTTCCTGGTGAAATTGGATGATATTTTTGGGGAAAAAGTCAAGAATCCTCTACTTTTATTTTTTATGTATGTGTGGAATATTTCATTTCCGCAGTAAAAAACTTAATTGAATTTTGGGATAGATTTGTAGTAATAACCACAATTCACAAAATCCTCTCTCGTTTTGAAAATGAAACAAAAGTATGAAAGAATTGTAAATATCGAATAATATCATACTAAGATTGGGAAGTATTCTTATTCTACAATTGGTTGGAAGTTTCACAAGTGACATGTCCGTATTCCGCATCAGTGTGCAGGTTGCCTAAGGTTGGCAAATGCATTTTGTAATGAAGGAACAAATCTGATGCGTTGAACTATGTCAATTTGTCACCATCTATTGTGAAAAATTTGAATTAGGAAGCGACAATCTCTACTAAAAAGTCTAAACAAAATACACCAGGGTTTCTAGGCATCTTAGTCTTATATTACTTCATTGGAGGGGGGAATTCCACAGATAATACTTGACAGACGTCACATTTCAGGATAAGTTGAAAATCTAGTTGAAAAATTTCTTTGGAATCTCTCAGTGATGTCACATTATGACCAGAACTGTAGTTTTCTCATTGTACCTGAAAAAACGAAAAAAAAAGGTGGAAAAAAATTTGAATTCAATGTCATTATACACTATTCTTTATTCAAAACCCAACAATTCTTGTTCTATATAATAGAAAATATTCACTAAATACATATCATATTGTTCTTCTGGAGCAATTTCCAAGTTTCAGGGCCAGGTGCAACGAATTTCTGCCATTTTTAGGAATAGCTACTTTTTCCAAATGTCTTGACGAATTTCTGTCATTTTTTTTTTCTGCTCTTGATGCAAATATATTTTTATAACATGTAAAGTTTTTGCGGTTCTACCATTGTTCAAGTCAAAGTCCTCGACTATGACTAGGGCATCGTATTGGCTTTGAGACCAACATTCCGAACACAGCTTTTTAAATTGTTCGAAAGTAATGTCGAAGGAAACGTTCTCATCGAAAACGTGTCGAAAGTTGATTTCGTCCTGTTTGAAGAGCGCAATCATATTGCAATTGTCACGTATCAGCTGTTTCGGTACTTTCGAATAAGTCTGACAGAGATAGATGGCATCGATATGTTTGTGTCTACACATTGAGAAATATTCGCGAATTTTCTGTTGTCCATCGCAGGCCACATCGTCAAAGATGAATATTGAGTGAGATCGAGCATGTTCCATAAAGATGATTTCATCGTTATCCCTGTACGGGAAATAGTCAATTTCATCCATACCGTTCAGCACTTCTTCGAGTAATTGATACTTGGGCTAATACAAGGATTTCGAATAGACGTAGACATTTGCGAATTTGGGGCCGTTTTTCCTGATCCTGATCCAGTGGTAATAATATCAGAATCGTTCAATGTTCGAGGTTCGTCCATCGTTCGCCGCTCTTACGAAATTATTTCATAGAAATGTCATCTCCATGATAATGATGTTGGTATCCGCGAGACAGGACGATACGGACAAATTGTATTTTCACAGTATTGGAGGAGAATAAATCTTCAGGTGAACGTTGGGCTATCCCCCCCGAACTCTCTTTCTCTCTCTCTCTCTCAAAAATATCGTCAGTTCGAAAATTTGATATATGTTTTTGTATTTACCCTGTATACTTCGAAGTTGATTCGTTCGTGTCAATGATGTTATTATGTTATAGGCAGGAAAACTTAGTAGTCAAGTCAAACGTCAACTTCCCAGTTCAAGCCAATAGCCAATTACGGTTATATTCACTCGAGTCTTTAAAAATGGGGGAGTTACGCAAGGAACTGATTTTATTTTGTTTGGTTAAAATTACCTTGGGTTGTTCTGGCACTCCTTGTTGTTGTTACTCAGCTCCAGTCATGATGGGTCGGGGCGGGTTGGTTACCACGTTGACCCATTTTGATAATTTTCCCTAGATCTAGAGAATAATCACTATCTCCATCTCTCTTTCTCTAACACCCTCAAGTGGCCCCGAACCGCCATAGCTATACTACTTACTGGCTGGAATATTGAGATCATAAGTATCATTGAGGAACTTCGAGAAGCAGTAATAATAAAATGACAATATAAATGATTTCAGATCATTTCGTGTTGAACCGTGATAACATGCCTATCGATAAATTCGGAAGGCATTTTTTAACCGAATTTAAAATACCATTTTCCGAACCCAACATTCTCACAGCGCCACCGCCAATCAGTACTACTTTCTATATTTGGGATGCATCATCATATCATAGTAAATGCATTTTCCATTTGAGGGCAACTAGAGATCTTGCAACGAGTGTTAGTTATTTTGTGTTGAACAATGGTACAACTTCTTACATATTTCCTTTATCTGGAGAATTGGGAAGTATTTTCTCACTACCAGATCAAATATCTGCATATTTGAATGAAGATATTGCAAATGTTGTTCCAATCGGTGATCTCATAGGAACTTCTTTAAATCAGAGAGACAGAATCACATTTTCACTGGATCAGGAACAACATAAAAACCTCTTTGTGGAAATTGTTCTTCAGTGTCCTTTAACCCTTTAACAGTCTTGGTTACTTGATTAACCACCCTCCGTCAAAATTACGCGCGGAATTTCATATTCACTCAACTCGGGTGAATACCTCCGGAATGGTGAAAACATAAATCCTTAAACGCCTATAACACGCTCAAGTGACCACATAGATAAGTGCGCAGAAGTTCAATGGAAGGTGGTTAGCTGAGTGACTTCCGCGCTATTATTTCAATAAGTATCCCAACAGAAATTGTAGGTGTTGTTTACTTACTGATTTTTTGGTAAGTCCAATACGTATTCTGTGTTCGTTCCTATACAATCATCGTGAGAAAAAACACTCCTTGAAGTTCACGTCGACATATCTGAAACTTGTTGTTTTTATCTCTCGTACTCTTTACGAAAAAAAATTCATTTATTTTTTATACAATTTCAAGGTAAGGTACAATATGTTTTTTCACCGACTTTTCGTTGTCTTTTGCCTTCGCTGAAAGAAAGTATTCAAGTCTGATAGTTATAATATCCAATGCCAACAGTTTTCTATCTTCATTTATTTTGGCTGGGAAAATAATTTGGGCTATATCTAAAATAATGACTGGAAATAGGATTCGTATTCTAATGAACATGGCACACTTGACACCAACAGTATCAGAACTGCTGGATTTCATTTCAATTCTGTCTGTTCTAAACCAAATGAACAAAATCGATCTACTGATTTCACCAATCCGAAGTACTCTTTCACCAAGGATCCCGTCAAACCGAGCGCTTTCAATAATCATTGTTTTCAAGAGCCTTATGGACCTACTTTCAACGTAAATATAGACAAGCCCTCCGATATTTTTCAACACTTTATGTCTGATGGCATTATGCAGGAAATTGTTGCAGAAAGCAACAAGTATGCAAAGCAGAATGGAACTGAATTGGAATTGAATATAGAGGAGCTAAAATCATTCATTGGACTTCTTCTCATCATAATGGGTTTTCATTCCTTACTTTCAATGAGGCGATATTGGTCAACAGATCCGAATTTTTATAGTACCAAGAATAACCAAGGTAATGACAATATAAAGATTTCTGAAAGTACTCCGATATCTACATCTGAACTACAACAATCAAATGCCCCAAAGAAATTCGAAAACATTTGTTAAATTGTACAAACTTCGACCATTGATTTCTCATCTCAATCTATGAATCCTTCCAGCCAGGCATGAATTTATCCATAGGACGATGTAGCTTGAAACAGTACACAAAAAAAACATAAAACGTGGTTTCGAAGTATGGGTGATTGCAGATGCTAAGACAGGGAACATGCTCAAGTTCAGTGTCTATGAGTGCAAATCAACTGGATCAGTTGATGATACTCTTGGAGCACGGGTTGTCAAAGATCTTTGAGAAAAGTATATCGATATGGGCTACTGCCTCTATTTCGATAACGTTTTCAGTACGTTCGATTTGGTAAAAGGTTTACTTGAGAGAAACACATTTTGTTGTGGAACATTCAGATCAGATAGAAAACGTTACCCGAGAGAACTCTTGCGATCTGAAAAACAAATGAAAAGGGGAGATTCTGACTATGCTGCCCGTGGAGAAATCAGTTTCACAAAATGGAAAGACCGAGGCTAAAAATGTGTGATCCTCCTCAGTTCATTTCACGATCCTTCAATAAGGGTGGAGATCATGAGAACAAATAAAACTGGACAAAAAGAACCACTGCTTTGTCCTCCGCCCGTCAAAGATCACAATGAAAATATGGGTGGTGTGGACATCTTTGGACAGTACATTTCATTTTATAATATCAGTTGGAAAAGTAGAAGATGGTAGATGAAGATATTTTATTATCTAGTAGAATCCGTAATAGTAAATTCCTTTATTTGTTATAAGAATAAGTGTTCTGAAAGAAAGAAGAAACCAATGTCCCACTTGGATTTCCGCAGTACTTTGGCAAATGAACTCATTGGAGCTCACAGCTCCAGGCAGAGGAGAACATCATCAACAGCACCAGTTGCCAAACTCTTGAAAAAATCTGGAAAAATCACTGAATTCTCCAACTACAATGCGCAGAGCTGATGTTGGACTACATCTACCAGTGAAAGGTACAATACGTAGATGTGCCTACTGCAGTAGCAAAGCCAAACCTGTTCACAACCATTTGTAAATAATGCAATGTTGCTTTATGTTTAAAATGTTTTGAACCATTCCATGGAGGCCAAATATCATAAAACTGAAATCCATGTGTTTTGAGAATCATCTTTGATTTTTTCATTGTCTAATGAAAGGAAATGGGTAATTTTTTGTGTATCATTTGGGGTGATCAGTATAATGACCACAAATCGTGCGGAATCCTAAACAATCTTTGGTCACCCTGTTCCACCAATAGTGTGGGTTATAGATTTTTTTTTACATTTTTGTTTTGTTCTGTGTTCCTACAAAGCGATCCCAAACACTTTTTTTCTCGATACACTAGAATTTTCTTATG
Organism: Gonioctena quinquepunctata; assembly: GCA_018342105.1. Lineage (NCBI taxonomy): Eukaryota > Metazoa > Arthropoda > Insecta > Coleoptera > Chrysomelidae > Gonioctena > Gonioctena quinquepunctata. Next base: position 94,426 of record JAFIRS010002426.1, read on the forward strand.
TCCTATAAGGGGTAAACTAGAAATCAGTAATATTAAACAAGAAATCGTGAACGAATTGCACAAACCAGAAAACATTCAAGAGAAGACATGTCATCATGAAAGGTTTACATGATCTTCTACAAGGTGATCTGGTTGAAATGATTCCCTACTCCAAATTAAACAAAGGATACAAATATATTTTAGTTGTCATGAATGTATTTTCCAAATATGTTTGGTGCGAACCCGTGAAAAGTAAGACAGGATCAAATGTTACGGATGCTATGCAGAAAATATTAAAAAGTATGAAAATTCCACCACAAAATCTACAAACGGATAGGGGAACTGAATATTACAATAAGGCTTTCAAAAAGTTGATGGAAAACTGGAAAATTTATCATTAAAGTAAATTTTTCAATATGAAAGCTAGTATGGTGGTACAAGTTATTAGAACATTGAAAAGTAGAATGTTCTAAATGAATAAATAAAATAAATAAATGAACTTCTCTAGTTTTATTGTACAATACTTTCATTTCAATTGTCATATCACTTATTTGTAGCATCGTAGTATGTCTGGGGAACGATGTTTTTACAGGCCACTGTTTTTCGCCAACTCTGAAATTGATTTCGTTTCTCCGCATTTCGTGATTTCATTATTGATGCACTTCTATCAGTAAATTCGATTAACGTTATTTGAGACTCATTAGATAAGTTAAATGTAGTCAAACATTACCTTGAATGGCCCTAGATATCGGGAAAAGTCTTAGGTTATTGACCATGTTTGGTATGTGTATATATGGTAGATTTCTCTCTCGTAATTCAATATAGTGTCGAATGGTGAGATCCATGGATAATATTTGATCACTGGTACCGTGCACTCCAATGAGGTTCTGGGTTTCGTCTGAAAGCGAAAATAAAATATTAGCATGCTTGGTTTTCAAATATTTTCTGCATCCAAAAGTCACCCTGGTAATCTTATGGAGACTACTATATTTGAATGTAATATACATAGGTTGTCACCTACCTTGATATCTGATGTCATTTCGCCCAAGCCATCTCGTTATGTTAGAAATATAATTTATCATTTGTTGACGTTCATTTATATTTGGTATTGATGGCGGGACAGCTTCGTGCGAAGTGACTAATCTTGATGGTCAGTGATAAAGTGTTGCCAAGCATCCAAGTGTTATATCTCTATACTTGACGACGTTGTCACCCATGGTTGGCGAAATATTGTCTCCTATTTTATCGTAAGTGTCCGTTATCATATATTCATCATCTGGAAGTGCATATATTGCGTATTTCACGAGATGAAACACGGAAATACTTCTAGATCCTGATGGAATCGCTGGAGGAGCGGCATGTTTAGGCGAGTGTCTTTATCACACCCTGAAAGTCGTTGAAAGAGAAAAGTCGTTACCCATCGACAACTTGGACTATTTGAACGATGGGGTCAAGTGTAGCAATAAACAAAGCGAATTATTACTAAACTGGTTTTATTCCATCATCTGTGGTCTTAGTGGCTGTGGTAAAACGAACATGGCATTATCATTGCTGTTCTATCCATAGCGCGAAATTCGAAAATGTTTACGTCTACTCAAAATCGCTGTATCAACCAAAGTATCAGATGCTGGAAGATATATTGAGAAAAGTCAATGGAGTCGGCTATTTTCTGTTTGAAGCCAATGAAGCCAAACCTTATTCAATATTCATATTCGAAGATCTAGCTTGCGATAGACAGCAGAAAATTTGAGAATCTTATTGAATATGCAGACACAAGGACATCGATGCCGTCTCTCTGTGCCAGACATACTCGAAAATACCCAAGCAACTGATCCGAGACAATTGTAATATGATCGTGTTGTTCAAGCACGACGAAATCCACATCGAGCACGTATTCGATGAACACGTTTCACTCGACACATCATTTGTAGATTTGAAACGTATGTGTGCCGAGTGGTGGAGTGATATGGGTATGGGTGATTGTGATCTCAATGTAGGCGGATATCGACACGGTTTTGACAGATATATGTGTGTGTAAGGTATTATGCATCATTAGTAACCATGAAACCGCTCAGCAAAGAAGTTGATGTTAGACGAAAGAATAAAATCAACGAAATTGCAAAAGACATCATAAAAAAGTACCTGGCCCTCAAATTTTCAAATTGGGTGAATCCAGAGTAGTTGAATCGATAAATAAGCTATTGAATCGCCGATCCTACCTGAAACGTATCAAGAAAGAGGGAGCGGCCAAAGAAGAACAACAATCAAAAGTTGAAGAAGAACCCTCAGAACAAACCCAATGTCTGCCTATGGTAGAACTTGCTGGAACACACGATGAAGACGACGATTATGATGGAAACGTGTTCGAGCAACTATCAAGTATAGAGCGAGTTCCAGAAGAAGTAATGCTCGAGAATGTTGAGCAATATACCTCCATGTCACAAAAATACATCCCTGAATACTGTAGCAATGACGATAAAATTGATAAATCATAAGGACCTGTTTATGATGGTAGTTCATCGAAATGGTTTTTGGACACCAAAGAAATTGATTCTGATAACGGTTTTGGAGGAATTGTAACCGTAGGGTCATCTTCCAATGGAACTCTATCAACTAATATACTATGACGAACCCGACTACAATCCAGAAGATTTGAATGCATATAAAACCCTTTCAGAATTGACAAATGCTCATCAGAATCCACCAGGATGTCTGAAAAGTACACAAAGATGGAAGTATACCAATATAATACGACCTTTATTCCGATGACACACCATCACCAGCAGCACTATCAAGGGCATTCCTCAGACTCATCTAAACGATACTCATGACATGATGACCTTCAATAACAAGCATATAAAATATATTTACTGGGACTATCTGAATGAATTGTGTGAACGATTGAGGCTGCTGATCGCCTCAAAAGATGCAGAAAATACTTCTCATGACAACGAAATACTGGCCGTAATCATGAACCCAAAGAGGCTGATATCATTCAGTAGAAAAACAACGTGCATATATATATATATATATATATATATATATATATATATATATATAAGCTTTGCAGACTGGCAGAGCGTATTTTTCTGAGATTATACCAGATGAACAATTAGTTGCAGCAGTAAAACCATTAGTGCTTGTACCAGACCAAATATCATCACTGCTAAATGCCGTAGGTCACATTGAGACTAACGAGTCACTATACGTACCAAAGATTGGGCGTTCGAACCAAATGAGAGCAGGCGTATTTATTCCTCAAAGTGAACAGGTCACTTACGCTAATGTCGGAGAAGTTGTAGAGAGATTGGCTGATGCCAATACCCCAGCACAATATAGAAGGAGATTCTGGCGAAACAATCCCATACAAATATTATTAATGAGAAAGTTTTGTATTGTAAAAAGAAGAAGGACGAACCCAAACCAGTGTTACAAGCTAAGGAATGTGGATCCATTTGTTCAGCTGGGTCAAGTGCTAGCATTGCAAGTTTAAGATCAATTTATAGTGATATAGAACGCCGAGGATTGAACCAGTCAGAATACATCCAAGATATTGTTGAACTTGAGGTTGGAAAGATTGAAGTATTATTTGAAAAGAAATTTAATGAATTATCTAATGAATTTAAGAATAGAATGATTGATCATGACACAGGTATATTAAAGAATAAGAATAGTATCGAAAATTTAGAAAATAAAGTGTAGATGAATAATGAGCTAATAACTAAGGACTTTAGATTAGTCCATAATGATATTGAATATATTGAAGAAGATGTGAAAACGTTAAAGAGTATTAACTCCAACGAAAGGAAATCATATCGTACCGACAGCATGTCAGAAGCACAGAATACAGATAGAGTGAAATACTCTAGTAAGGAAGCGATTTTATAAGTAGTTGGATTTCCGCTCGCCTGTCTTCAATAGGTAATCATTTATACTAAAGTCGCTATTAGTGTGGTTAACAGCGCAAACTATCCGCTCGTATTTTATATATTTTATACATTTGTTATTGTCCGTCTGTGCATTTACGGGACTTAACATGTTTGAGATGCATAACTACGATGCAGTAAGTGAAGAGCTGGATATATACACCATTCAAACTGAGGAAGAGAGATCAAGATACAAGAAGCTGAAAACTAATATTCTAAATTTTCTAAGAGACAACTATAGACGTTTAATATTTATATAACGATGACTATAGAAAGTTTGGACGTAGTTCTAATAGAAGGCGACCACATCCTGCTACTTCATCGGGGGAAAGCCTTCTATATACTTCCGATGGTGATATTAACGATTTGAAATTGTGTAATGTTGAAAGACTTACGGGCAATAAAGATGCGGCAAACAAAAAATACGTTGATGATATCATAGACAAATTGTCGATTACTACTGAGTTTGATTACATAAATTTCTAGATCTTGGTAAGTAGGGGAAGTGTTTTTTCCATAATCCAACTACTTTTAGAGGTTACTAGCTTCATGAGGTTTTTTACGAGGAGGCGAACCGAAACAAACAGAAAAATGGCATCCTTCTCAGATGAAGGAAGTGCCACATTCTGAGACGAGAGCAGCTCTCTCGCATCAAGGAAACAGAAGAAGAGAGCCACACTCGACAGCATTTTGAGGGGTCCTGAGAGACATCCCTAAAGAAAATGCGGAAAAAAGGAAAGAAAACAAGGAGTTGAAGAAGCAACTCCAGACTTTTCATGCAGCTTCTCAGAAGGAAGCATCGGCAGCTATCTCGGCACTAAAGAAACGGGAGGTCACTCCTCAGCCCAAACCCACCCAAAACATACCGCCAAAAGAAAATGCCGCAGTAGAAAACATGAAATTGGATCAAAACTCAAACTCCCAAAAAAAACGTACTGCGACTCCGAAGAAAAGGAGAACAAAGAACACAAAACCCTACCAGACCACCACGAATCGTCCTCAGAGGCAATAGATTTATGTTTCTGCATCAATGATAAGCTTGATATAAGTGATAAGTTTATAGTGTTGAACAATTTCACCACTTCAGATCATTTCTCGATTCGAATAACGTTAAAACTAAATACTGTATTGGCGAACCAGTTGACATAACTGGAATTTTACACGACGAATAAGCTAATTTGGAAGGAAGGTTCGACTGACAGATATAAGATGATTTTTACATTTCCCTCAATGTCACCTTTATCGATGATGTGGATAAATCCTATGGAAATTTTTGCAGTACCATTTGAACTGTAGCTGTCGATTTAGGGTTAACCCAGCAGTTTCATTTCCAAAAAACTCTGCAATAATTTCCTGACAGTATGTAGATCTTACAACTCAATTGACCTCCATAAATCAGAATACTTGGAAAAGTAAAACGAGAAAGGTTACGCTGTCACTATATGAAGAATTTTGGAAAACCCTCAAATCATTTAGGTCCTCTGAACATAATTGTCCTATTTTCATACAACAATGGGAAACTTTCTATGACTCTATCTTTCCCCCAAATATTTTCTGTGACATAACTTTGTTTGATGCAAGGAATGCGTTCTTTGAGTCTCATATAACCTTCAATGAGCTTCAAATTTGTCTTGCTAACTGCAAAAATAGCAAATCTCCGGGAATTGATGAAGTTATATACGAGTTTCTGAAGAACGTCCCAGATAACTGGATGCTGTATCTATGTTATTTATATAATAATGTTCTGACAGTGAAAAACTTTCCAAGCTTCTGAAAACGTTAGTGAAATCTTGCAATTTTCATTCTGTTTTATTGTTGAAAACAATTCACGTTTTGATTCTATTGTAAAGCAAGTCACACTACTTTTTTATTTCGTTCTTGGAAAAGCAATTCACGCTTAATTTTCTGTTTTCATTGGAAAGCAATTCACACTCCTTTTTTATTTCGTTCTTTGAAAAACAATTCACGCTTCATTTTCTGTTTTCCATCGAAAATCAATTCACGATTTTTTCTTATTCCGTTCTTGTAAAACATTATTCAGCATGTAATGCAATCTGCTTTTCTTCTCAAATTAATCTACAAGTAATAAACAACTGCTCACTCATTACAGAGAGGTCAAACAGCGTCAAAGTTAGGAATCTACCGAAAGACGTCCCACAGCCTATCGGAGTGATAAGTATTGGTATGGGCGATTGTGATCTCAATGTAGGCGGATATCGACACGGTTTTGACAGATATATGTGTGTGTAAGGTATTATGCATCATTAGTAACCATGAAACCGCTCAGCAAAGAAGTTGATGTTAGACGAAAGAATAAAATCAACGAAATTGCAAAAGACATCATAAAAAAGTACCTGGCCCTCAAATTTTCAAATTGGGTGAATCCGAAGTAGTTTAATCGATAAATAAGCTATTGAATCGCCGATCCTACCTGAAACGTATCAAGAAAGAGGGAGCGGCCAAAGAAGAACAACAATCAAAAGTTGAAGAAGAACCCTCAGAACAAACCCAATGTCTGCCTATGGTAGAACTTGCTGGAACACACGATGAAGACGACGATTATGATCGAAACGTGTTCGAGCAACTATCAAGTATAGAGCGAGTTCCAGAAGAAGTAATGCTCGAGAATGTTGAGCAATATACCTCCATGTCACAAAAATACATCCCTGAAAACTGTAGCAATGACGATAAAATTGATAAATCATAAGGACCTGTTTATGATGGTAGTTCATCGAAATGGTTTTTGGACACCAAAGAAATTGATTCTGTTAATGGTTCAGGAGGAATTGTAACCGTAGGGTCATCTTCCAATGGAACTCTTTCAACTAATATACTATGACGAACCCAGCTACAATCCAGGAGATTTGAATGCATATAAAACCCTTTCAGAATTGACAAATGCTCATCAGAATCCACTAGGATGTCTGAAAAGTACACAAAGATAGAAGTATACCAATATAATTCGACCTTTATTCCGATGACACACCATCACCAGCAGAAGCAGCAGCACTATCAAGGGCATTCCTCAGAGTCATCTGAACGATACTCATGACATGATGACCTTCAATAACAAGCATATAAAATATATTTACTGGGACTATCTGAATGAATTGTGTGAACGATTAAGGCTGCTGATCGCCTCAAGAGATGCAGAAAATACTTCTCATGACAACGAAATACTGGCCGTAATCATGAACCCAAAGAAGCTGATATCATTCAGTAGGAAAACAACGTGCCTATAATATATATATATATATATATATATATATATATATATATATATATATATATATATATATATATATATATATATATATATATGAGCTTCGCAGACTGGCAGAGCGTATTTTTCTGAGATTATACCAGATGAACAATTAGTTGCAGCAGTAAAACCATTAGTGCTTGTACCAGACCAAATATCATCACTGCTAAATGCCGTAGGTCACATTAAGACTAACGAGTCACTATACGTACCAAAGATTGGACGTCCGAACCATACAAGAGCAGGCGTATTTATTCCTCAAAGTGAATAGGTCACTTACGCTAATGTCAGAGAAGTTGTAGAGAGATTGGCTGATGCCAATACCCCAGCACAATATAGAAGGAGATTCTGGCGAAACAATCCCATACAAATATTATTAATGAGAAAGTTTTGTATTGTAAAAAGAAGAAGGACGAACCCAAACCAGTGTTACAAGCTAAGGAATGTGGATCCATTTGTTCAGCTGGGTCGAGTGCTAGCATTGCAAGTTTAAGATCAATTTATAGTGATATAGAACGCCGAGGATCAAACCAGTCAGAATACATCCAGGTTATTGTTAAACTTGAGGTTGGAAAGATTGAAGTATTATTTGAAAAGAAATTTGATGAATTATCTAATGAATTTAAGAATAGAATGATTGATCATGACACAGGTATATTAAAGAATAAGAATAGTATCGAAAAATTAGAAAATAAAGTGCAGATGAATAATGAGCTAATAACTAAGGACTTTAAATTAGTCCATAATGATATTGAATATATTGAAGAAGATGTGAAAACCTTAAAGAGTATTAACTCCAACGAAAGGAAATCATATCGCACCGACAGCATGTCAGAAGCACAGAATACAGATAGAGTGAAATACTCTAGTGAGGAAGCGATTTTACAAGTAGTTGGATTTCCGCTCGCCTGTCTTCAATAGGTAATCATTTATACTAAAGTCGCTATTAGTGTGGTTAACAGCGCAAACTATCTGCTCGTATTTTTATATATTTTATACATTTGTTATTGTCTGTCTGTGCATTCACGGGACTTAACATGTTTGAGATGCATAACTACGATGCAGTAAGTGAAGAGCTGGATATATACACCATTCAAACTGAGGAAGAGGAATCAAGTTACAAGAAGCTGAAAACTAATATTCCAAATTTTCTAAGAGACAACTATAGACGTTTAATATTTATATAACGATGACTATAGAAAGTTTGGACGTAGTTCTAATAGAAAGCGACCACATCCTGCTACTTCATCGGGGGGAAGCCTCCTATATACTTCCAATGGTGATATTAACGATTTGAAATTGTGTAATGTTGAAAGACTTACGGGCAATAAAGATGCGGCAAACAAAAAATACGTTGATGATATCATAGACAAATTGTCGATTACCACTGAGTTTGATTACATAAATTTCTAGATCATGGTAAGTAGGGGAAGTGTTTTTTCCATAATCCAACTACTTTTAGAGGTTACTGAAGCTTCATGAAGTTTTTCACGAGGAGGCGAACCGAAACAAACAATAAAATGGCATCCCCCTCAGACGAAGGAAGTGCCACATTCTGAGACGAGAACAGCCGGAGCTCTCTCGCATCAAGGAAACAAAAGAAGAGAGCCACACTCGACAGCATTTTGAGGGTCCTGAAAGACATCCCTAAAGAAAATGCGGGTAGAAGGAAAGAAAACAAGGAGTTGAAGTAGCAACTCCAGACTTTTCATGCAGCTTATCAGAAGGAAGCATCGGCAGCTATCACGGCACTAAAGAAACGGGAGGTCACTCCTCAGCCCGAACCCACCCAAAACATACCGCCACAAGAAAATGCCGCAGTAGAAAACATGAAATTGGATCAAAACTCAAACTCCCAAAAAAAAACGTACTGCGACTCCCCGAAGAAAAGGAGAACAAAGAACACAAAACCCTACCAGACCACCACGAATCGTCCTCAGAGGCAATAGATTTATGTTTCTGCATTAATGATAAGCTTGATATAAGTGATAAGTTTATAGTGTTGAACAATTTCACCACTTCAGATCATTTCTCGATTCGAATAACGTTAAAACTAAATACTGTATTGGCGAACCAGTTGACATAACTGAAATTTTACACAACGAATAAGCTAATTTGGAAGGAAGGTTCGACTGACAGATATAAGATGATTTTTACATTTCCCTCAATGTCACCTTTATCGATGATGTGGATGAATCCTATGGAAATTTTTGCAGTACCATTTGAACTGTAGCTGTCGATTTAGGGTTAACCCAGCAGTTTCATTTCCAAAAAACTCTGCAATAATTTCCTGACAGTATGTAGATCTTACAACTCAATTGACCTCCATAAATCAGAATACTTGGAAAAGTAAAACGAGAAAGGTTACGCTGTCACTATATGAAGAATTTTGGAAAACCCTCAAATCATTTAGGTCCTCTGAACATAATTGTCCTATTTTCATACAACAATGGGAAACTTTCTATGACTCTATCTTTCCCCCAAACATTTTCTGTAACATAACTCTGTTTGATGCAAGGAATGCGTTCTTTGATTCTCATATAACCTTCAATGAGCTTCAAATTTGTTTTGCTAACTGCAAAAATAGCAAATCTCCGGGAATTGATGAAGTTATATACGAGTTTCTGAAGAACCTCCCAGATAACTGGATGCTGTATCTATGTTATTAATATAATAATGTTCTGACAGTGAAAAACTTCCCAAGCTTCTGAAAACGTAAGTGAAATCTTGCAATTTTCATTCCGTTTTATTGTTGAAAACAATTCACGTTTTGATTCTATTGTAAAGCAATTCACACTACTTTTTTATTTCGTTCTTGGAAAAGCAATTCACGCTCCTTTTTTATTTCGTTCTTAGAAAAACAATTCACGCTTCATTTTCTGTTTTCCATCGAAAATCAATTCACAATTCTTTCTTATTTCGTTCTTGTAAAAAATTATTCAGCATGTAATGCAATCTGCTTTTCTTCTCAAATTAATCTACAAGTATTAAACAACTGCTCACTCATTACAGAGAGGTCAAACAGCGTCAAAGTTAGGAATCTACCGAAAGACGTCCCACAGCCTATCGGAGAGGGTTGAATGGTCAGAACAAAATTTGGGGAAACAATCTTATTGAACTTGGAATGAGACCAAGTTGTGTTTCTACCTCAACGAGTTACCGAGACATATATGACTACATCCAGCATTTCTCAACCAAAAAGTATTGTTAAGTGTTACGAAGGTTTATTGATACCGGAAAACAGTATCCAGTAGCTCCATTTGAGATTGTGGAGAATTATCCTTAACAATAAATTGGAAGAAAAAGGAACAACAGCAGAAAAGCAGATTTTTTGTGTTTTTCAGATTAATTCGAAATAATCGCCATCAAGAAAATCTTTGAGAATTCATTCTTCAAAAGATATTCAAAGACCGCATGAATAACGAACCGAGCTGCTTGTTTGTATGTGAAATTTATACTAAACCGAAATGTTTTTCAGACTTTTTGAATTTTTCCCAAGATTTAGGGAAATTATTTTTACACGCATACGTTTCGAGATTCTTTGTATTCAATACAGCCTTACAATTCGGATATAAAAGTGAGGAAATTCAAATTATTTTTGCTGCGTGTTTTTTTTCAAATTTCTTTTATTTTACAGATGAATATATCGTCATCATCTCAGACAGGTGCTGGATGTGTAACTTTGGAAGAATTGAGCATGAAAACAATCAGCGAAAACGTTTCCTGCATAGCTGATTTTCTGAGGAAGGATTCATTCATGCCGTGGTAAAATAAAAAAATAAATCACCAGAAAATTTGGTAATCACAAATGGGAATATTTACGTGAAAAAGCTCAAAATGATCGACATACACATCCAATCTACTTTAAAAAAACATTGTTTTATCTAGAGATCGGTTGGGTTATATTTTCGAAGATGAAGACGAATATTGTGTATTGGTTAATTATTACAGGTAGGACCAATTACTATGTGTTTGTAAAACATGTTTAGTCATATCAAACTCATCTATAAATCAAACGGATTTTTTTCAATTGCTGTCAACGATCATTATGACAAAATTCAGTCTAAAAATCTGATAACCGATGTATATCAAAATATAAATTTTTGGTGTTAACGTTCTTTTTGTGAAGTTTTATTCGAATTGAAAGATAGAGACGATTCCTGTGTGAGAACTCTTCACCTCTCGAACATTACGTTTCAGAGGTACATATGATTCTGATAGCGATATTGATTATTTGTATTCCCAAAGTCAACCATGCTTTCAGCAGGGTATCACTGTGTGTTCGTTTTTTTATTATAGGGCCATAATGTACTTGTGGCAGTTCTTACCGATGAGAAATAGGAAGAAGGTAAGTTTCACGATTTGTACGCATGCAGCAGAACAGTAATGGCTGTCAGTGTTTGTGTTTTGGGGCAAAATGACTGGTGAGGAGGGACCCGGCTATTTTATTTTCGTGAGGTGGCGCCATCATGGAGTGTTATTTGGCGTTAGACTTATTGTGGATGATAGGAAACTGAATGGTTTGCTTTGAAAACAATTCTTGGGTTGGGGGTTTCGTCGACAGATAGCGTTAGTATTTATTGTGCGGAATATTTGATCAAATTTGAAAATTATGATTCGAATTTATTTTTAGGTAAAGTGGGTTTTTTAGGTAAAGTGGGTTGGGTAACGGGACCGAATGAGTTATAAAAGATCACAGTAAATTTTGTTCAAGTGTTGAATTTCTGTTTTGTCATTGACACAGTTAGGGGTGTTTTCAATATGTATCATTCCCAACAGTTCGCGTTTTCATGGTGTTCGGTGCAAAGAATTGTTTTTCCTCGTAGTGGAAATCATGGGTGGTGGTTTGTTGACGTTTACCAAGTGCTGTGGATGCATTATGGGTGTATTTGTGAGCATATATTCGGTTTCCTAGGTATTGTTCAGTTTGACTGATGTATATAACTGACCAATACCTAGGAAACCGAATAAATGCTCACAAATACACCCATAATGCATTCACAACACTAAGTTAACATAAACAAACCACCACCCATGATTTCCACTACGAGGAAAAAAAATATTAGCACCCAACGCCGTGTACATAGAGATGAGACACTATTGCGGATTGACAGACATATAACCGACTTCCGGTTTCGCCAGAATAGCCACCAACTTCGATTTTTCATTTGTTTGATGTTTTTTGGATTTTAGGCTCAAGTTACATACTACATGATTCTTGTTCCTATGATTCCTACCCAGACGTTGAATCCAAGCTTTTCTTGAAAATTACCTTCTCAGCAACCTAGGATTTTCTTGAGCCCAATACCTTGTATTATTCCTATTGAACATACCATTATTCGTAAACCTAGACTCATCTGTAAACAGTATCTTCGAGACAAAACTATTATTCGAATCATGATGACGCAAAAGCCAATTACAGTTAGTCTCCGTTCTGGAACATTTCTATATAGATGCTGATGCAAACTGTATTTATAGGAGCGATATTTATGTTTTTTCAATACTTTACTGGCCCTTTTTCTGCTGATCCCACATTCAATTTCCAATTCCCGCACTGGGGCAGATGGAGAAAAATCAACATATGCTGAAACATTAGTTTCCGCTTCTTCACTGACGATGAAGTGGATGTGATTTTGATCAGCTGGTTCTTTCCTTAGCATAATTTCCAATTTCCTGAAATAGGTCCTCGATGGGTGCCGTCTCAACGAATAACGAACAGCGTATAGCTTACTAGCATTGACAGCGTTCTTCTGACATTCTCCGTATATCAATATCATATCGATTTGTTCGTTTCGAGAATAACGATTATTATTTTCCATTTCAAAAAAACTTTTTACAAACGAATCGAGATGACAAGTAAAATTGGAGATTTCACTCCTGACATGACATTATTCACCTATTGTTTTCCATGATTCCACGGCTACCTTTCATTTCATCGAACCTAAACGGATAACTCATTGGAATTTGTAGACATCGTATAAAATATTGTACAAATTCAATAATTGATCGTTTTTAGTTTTGAACAAAAAGAAAGTGGCACATAATGTATATCGTTGAATTGGTAATTAAATTCTCTATCGAATGGCCATCGGTAGGTACCATTTGAAAAAAAATATTTTTTCGTTAAAAATGCGTTCAGAAAATTTTAACTCCTGCAGTTGGATTTGTTATTGATTTCATCAATGAAATGACTATTACTATGAGTTACTGATGTGAATTAGTATAGATTTTAATCTGATCAAGGCCTCCTGGGCTAAAAACAAAAATTGAAAAAAAAACTTTTTTTCAATTGTAAAATAAACATTTGGCACTCTGTCGTATGTAATTTGAGCCGTAGAAACCGAAAAACATCAAACATTCAGAGTGTTCCATATGAAAAATCGCAGTTGGTGGTTATTCTGGCGAAACCGGAAGTCGGTCATTTTGTTTTCATATGTCTGTCAATCCGAAATTGTGTCTCATATCTATGTACAAAATTTCATTCGAATCGGTTGATAAGTGAAGGAGATATAAGCATGGCCCTAGTCCCATTGTCACCCGGTATACTCTGCAGACAGTTGATGAATCGTCGTCTTGTATGTCTTGGTGGAGACTGTAGGTAATGTTGGTAATGGACTTTTATCGATTTTCAAGACCATAATTTTTTTAGTTCTAGGCAAACAATCATTTCCTTTTCACGAAAATCAATCAATTGAAAATTCTGGTCCAACACTCTCAGCGTGATGTTATCGATTTCACTTTGATGATGGATGGGCAGATATATGAGATGATTTGGAGTTTTGTCGATGGCGTAACCTGGATCAGCCTCTGTGGCAAATCCGTAGATCGTGCGAGAAGATCGTTGTAGAAGGCTCCCGACGTAATATTACTGTTGACGTGAATCGTTCATACATGTATGATATTGACGGGTAGATCGGATGCATGATTAATGTTGGGTTCGAGGATGGAAGGCGAACATCCAAGTTTATGGGCCAGAGTATCTTTAGACGTAAGGCCGATGGCGTGTTGTGCGCAAAATATTTCGCTTTTCAGCGATTATTATTAGGTCTGAAATAGAAAATAGCGTCGGGACGCTCGACGAATACCTTTGGAACGAATGTTTTGGCAGCAATGCTTCAATATTTTCGATTTTGTAAGCTCCAACTTGAATATCGATGCTTTTTTTTTTGTTCCTATCGCCGTTCTCGAAATAATGGAACTTTGTACCCTTCGATATGTTGGGTATACTGTTGAATGAATGAGAACTCAATAAAGCCAATCCATATTCTGCATCAGTATCCAATGGAATGGGTGGCATGAAATTGATGGAAAGCGTCGATGACCGACCGTTCAAGGTTAATATCATAGACATGATTGAACCATTTCGATAAGGGGTAGGATATAAATAACGAAAGAACCAATTTTATTATAATTTATTCAAGCAATAATAACATTCATTTTGTGAACTAACATAGCCAAAATACTGCACTGGAATACGAAGACGACACTCTTTTCGATGATGGATGAAACATGGCAGACGAATTTGCAGCTTGAAACAAACTTCATATTCTTAGGGTAATTTATGCCATAAATCTAGTAATCCTCAAGGTCCTGCATATTGTATCAGATAGTCTAGAGAGATAGCTTTCAGTTCTGCATCGCACAAGTCTCTCAGACATATTTCAGACATTTCGTAGTAGGAAGCGTAGACATAGATGTCTGCAATTGAATTGATTATAATTCTGATAGCAATCGTTGTTATATATAATTCAAACGTTTCTACCAAAATATTGTACAAGTTCCAAAGTTGGTAACCGGTTGCCAAAACTATCGAAATAATTTAGAGTGTTAACTATTTTAATGTAAGCTACCCAATGTGTACCAGCATTTTTCCAAATTTAGTACAGCGCATTCCTTCGGTAGAGGGCGTTGCAGTAGCGAGTCTCACATAAGGTCTTCTCGAAAATGGGGTATTTTTGATTGACGAGCATATTTTTCTATATCCGAATCGTACAACGCTCTATTGGGTAGCTTCAATGGGAGTGGTGTCTTGAGTTAATACATACCAGATCCCAAATGATCCATGGCTTCATGATGACGCAGATCTACTTCGAATTTCTTTTGGTAATTTTTTGCATCGATAACATCCTTGGTTATGGCGCTTGCGCCTCCCGCCAACGAACCCAAGGCTGAAAGTCCGGCAAATATAGGAATCAGTGATAGAAAACCCACGAATTTGGAATCGAAAGGTATAACTCTCGGCGTTTGTATTTTCATACGTCCACCCGCTTGTTGAATAACCATTTTTGCCGCTTTCAAAGCTAAAGCGATTGATTTTTTTCACATCATTCGGATGAGGTTTCCATTTCTTGATCATTTTTCGATTATGGCTATGAAATGAGTTCAAACCCCTGCCAAACTTGCGCTTAGTTTTGATTGCTCCGGTAACGAAAAGGGCACTTGTTTTTTCACCAGGTGAGGCGTCTTTGGATTTGAGTCGTTGACACGACTTTTCTTCGAGAACTCTTGTCAAATTTATGACGTGGTTCGAGAGGTTTGTTTTGTGAATAGGCAATATCGTGCTGCTTACGAGCTGCGTCTAAAGGAACTTCTGACCAAAAAGGAATCCGTAAATTTCACTAATCAAGATATTATCAACTATAAAATGATTCTAATGCTCACCAATGCACATAAACTACCCAACGAAAGAAACAATGGTAATAAATCCTGGAAATATAAAAATATCATCTCCAAGATATTTCCATCCAAGAGAACATGCAGTTCAAAGAAGTATACAGAGCAAAACAGAATAACCACTCAAGTGAACGACATAAATGATGAACAGTATGTGGATGCTGATCAGAATATGGAAATCGTTCAACAACTCCTTTCGAGCTATCATCTCAGGCTCAAGCGGATGCGGGAAAACCAATATGGCGTTATCATTACTGTTCAGTCCGAATGGCGCAGTATTGGAAAACGTTTACGTCTACTTGAAGTCGCTATATTAACCAAAGTATCAACTACTTCAAAAGGTATTGGAGAACGTAGAAAGAGTCTGTTATTTTTCGTTCCGAGAAAACGAGGAAATTATGAGTCCCCATGAAGCCAAACCCGATTCAATATTCATATTCGATGATGGGTCTTGTAATGGCCAGTAGAAAAATCGAGAATGTTATTCAATATGTGGGTACAAGGACATCGACGCCATGTATCTAGGTCAACTTACTCAAAAATACCCAAACAACTGATTCGTGACAATTGCAATTTGATTGTGTTATTCAAGCAGGACGAAATCAATATGAAACATGTATTAGATGAACACGTTCCACTCGACTTATCATTCGAAGATTGCAAGGGTATGGGTAGTTACTTTATGGTACCGCATAATCCTGACGCCGGTCCATATATTTCCACCAGACGTCTATGCCGCGCCTGGATTTCCTATCGGTATATTAATGCTGATGCTTCGCATTGGAAGTTTCCACTCTCACCGAAACTCTTCCCGATCGAAGACGTTTGGGTTGCTTTGTCATCATTCTTGATAACATAAATATCTATATATGCCTAAGGTAGTCCGTTAGAATTATTCTCTTGATGCCGTTGTTACTATAAGATATCTGCAATGGAGCTATCAATTGCAACAAGTGCTTTTGAACAGGTATCATTGTTGTACGTGTGACTTTGTAATTCAACGGGCCAGTAGACGTTCTGACCATTGGAACAAGTTCGAATCCCTAGACCAGAAACACTGCAAAATTCAAATTGTACCTGGCGCAGTCGGCAGAACGAAAATATCCGAGCTAGTCTTCCAGAACACGGAGTTATCGTGCTTTACACACCAGCAAATTGACTATCGGAGCCTTGGAAGCTGGAACAGGTGACCTCAGGAACGAACATCCCGGAGAAACCTTTAGCATGTAGGAAACCCAACCTAGTCTTCAAGAACACGGAGTCATCGTGCCTAAAAAACAGGTGACATCAGGAACGAATATCCCGAAGACACCCTTAAAACGTAAGACAACTCATTCCTCAATCTTTCTATATGTACCTAATATAATTTTCTCATTATGAAATATTTTTATGCTGCGTGATCTCAAAAATCTTGGGAGAGAAAATAAAATCGGGAGAAATCGAATTAGACATACACTGATTGATTCTGATACGGAATCCGAAGGTGAACAAAACACTGTACTTGAATCAAAAACCGAAAGACACTCTTTCTGAAAGTATACAGAACCTTTCTATTGAGGAAATTTCTAGCGAATCGACTACGATAAATATGGCATTCAATTATCAGGATCTTAGGTTTTTCTCACATATAATTTCAATATTTTCAGGCGAACCATGTGAACTAACTAACTTTTGTGCATCTTGTGATGAAATCTTCATCAAATACGCAAACGCAGATGATACAATAGAAAAACTCATTTTTAGAGCCATAATCTCAAAATTAAAAGATAAGGAATCAATCTTGGTATCTAGCAGAGTTGAACTAACTAAATGTGAAGATATAAAGAACCTTCTGAAATTATTTGTTTCTGATCAGAAATCATTTTTCTGTTTGCTTCAAGAGTTACACATTCTGCCACCATACTCAAAAGAAACTCCATACAACTTTGGCATGCATTTTCAATACACTCGAAGCTTATTATTCACGTCAATCAATAATGATCTAGCGTCCCGAGATCAAAAAATTGCACAAATATATAATATTGACCAACTTGTATTGTGATAACCTTTTTAAAATACTTGCCTGCACACCTCAAAACCGGATTCCGATTGAAGAACCCTGATTCACTAGAAACAGCGCTACAATATCTCGTAGAGGAAGAAATTTTCCACTCATTAATGAAAACAAAAATCGAAGTAATACTGGGTTATCTTCGATCCCAAATACAAATATTAGAACCCCAGCGGCACAACAAATACTCAATATTCAACAACAACATATGCCTCAACAAAGAGTATTCACTAACCAACAAGTATTCGGAAAACCACTTTGGAATCAAAATGTTTGGAAACCAAAAAACAATTTCCAACCCCAAAATCAAGCCACCCCTATGTTAATACAACGATACCACAACATCTCGCACAAAGACATAATCATTATTTCACTCCTCAATCTAAACCAATATTTCAGTTTGAAAAATTACACCAAACTGACGACCCAACAGATCGAAATTTAAAAATTCAACCTGACAAAAGTGAATTTTTGAAAAAATCTGTCGGATTTTTAGGACATATAGTCACAAACAACGGCATAAAAACCAAACCCAAGAAAAATTTATGCAATATACCATAAACAAGCTAAAAGTTTTCTGGGACTCATTGACTTCTATAGAAAATGTATAGACAATCTAGCGAAGAAAACAAAATCAATGACAAACTGCCTGAAAAAAGGAAAACGCGTTGAACATACACCCGACTTTCTAAATGTATTCAATCTATGTGAAAATCTACTTGCAAATTTAAAAGATCCTGCTTCTAAATTACATGGTTGGAAAGTTTTAATATCCGAATATAACTTTGAAATCGAACATATCAAAGGAAAAGAAAATATAGTACCCGATGCCCTAACACGAAACCCACCAAATCATGACAATATCTCTATTATAGGAGAAGCTGGCGATAATAATGAGACTATAGACGAGTTTATAGAAAACTCAGAAAACTATCAATTAGAATGTCATACTACCACCATAAATTCCGCGCAAGAAGCATCACTCCTGACATTTCCATATTCCAACAAGCCACTAAACTACCATAAAAAATAAATAATAATAAATTTTTATGACTCTAATAAAGCGATACTATGGTCACAAGAAAATATCCTTGGAAACAAGCGCTTTTATATCACATTTCGGCAACAATCGCTTGAAGAAGATATTGAAGAATTTCTCCTCAATCTGACCATAACAGGAACATATTTCTTTTACTATCACGATAAAAATAACGAAAAAACATTCATTTTTATTCATGCAAAATAAAATTGACACAGTAAAAATCAATCTTGCAATTTAAACTTATCCATATTTGCTCCGGATATCTTATGGCCATCCATATGATATCTTCGGAAGGATATCCATTTCAAATCCGTCGACTGATATCCTATGGATGTCCATTTTAAATCCAGGGATGTCCCGACCAGAATTGGACATGAAATGGATATCCATAGGATATCCTGTGTTTTCTGGAACATTATCTGATTTTCATAAATTCTTCGATGGCATCATAAGTTCCAAAGTTTTAGAAATCGAAGCACACTCCTTGGAGAATGTAGTTATTTATGATCACGAACTGAATGATTTTAACAACTGTCCTGACTCTCTCCAAATTTATCAATTACTGCGTCTAGATCATTTAAATTTAGACGTGAAAGCTATGCAGACAATTCCGTACTGTTTTCCAGAAACCAAACCATCCCTTGACCTCCACTACTCAAATCACTCATAAAATTCATACAACGGACGAAGAACAAGTCTATACGAAGACGCACCGATTTCCTCAAATCTACAAACAAGAAGTAGATAAACAAATATCCCAAATGCTGAATGACGGAATTATTCAAAATAGCTCCTCACCATAGTCTAGCCCAATTTGGATCATACAAAAAAAAAACGATTCCAGCCGACAACCAAAATGGAGACTTGTTATCAATTACCGGAAATTAAATGAAAAAAATAATACAGAATGGTTTCCAATACCAAACATATATGATCTTAACAATCTTGGTAAAGCTCAATATTTCAACACCTTAGGTTTAGCTAGCGGTTGCCATCAAATTAGGATACATCAGGATAGAGTACCGAAAACAGCATTTTCAACTAACCAAGAGCACTATCAATTTCTACGTTTGCCATTTGGATTGTAGAATGCGTTCATCACTTTCCAAAAAATGATATATTAATCAGATATGCCTCGTCTATATGAACGATGTCATCATTTTCTCACCCACTATTGATAAACAGTTGACCAATTTGAAACTTATTTTTCAAAAATTACTTGAATACAATTTAAAATTCAACCTGACAAAAGTGAATTTTTGAAACAATCTCTCGGATTTTTGGGACATATAGTCACAAACAACGGCATAAAAACCAAACCCAAAAAAAAATCATGCAATATACCATAAACAATCTAAAAGTTTTCTGGGACTCATTGACTTCTATAGAAAATGTATAGACAATCTAGCGAAGAAAACAAAATCAATGACAAACTGCCTGAAAAAAGGAAACGCGTTGAACATACACCCGACTTTCTAAATGCATTCAATCTATGTGAAAATTTACTAACCAAGAGCACTATGAATTTCTGCGTATGCCATTTGGATTGTAAAATGCGTTCATCACTTCCCAAAAAATGATATATTAATCAGATATGCCTCGTCTATATGAACGATGTCATCATTTTCTCACCCACTATTGATGAACAATTGACCAATTTAAAACTTATTTTTCAAAAATTACTTGAATACAATTTAAAAATTCAACCTGACAAAAGTGAATTTTTGAAAAAATCTGTCGGATTTTTAGGACATATAGTCACAAACAACGGCATAAAAACCAAACCCAAGAAAAATTTATGCAATATACCATAAACAAGCTAAAAGTTTTCTGGGACTCATTGACTTCTATAGAAAATGTATAGACAATCTAGCGAAGAAAACAAAATCAATGACAAACTGCCTGAAAAAAAGGAAACGCGTTGAACATACACCCGACTTTCTAAATGCATTCAATCTATGTGAAAATTCACTAACCAAGAGCACTATGAATTTCTGCGTATGCCATTTGGATTGTGAAATGCGTTCATCACTTCCCAAAAAATGATATAATAATCAGATATGCCTCGTCTATATGAACGATGTCATCATTTTCTCACCCACTATTGATGAACAGTTGACCAATTTAAAACTTATTTCTCAAAAATTACTTGAATACAATTTAAAAATTCAACCTGACAAAAGTGAATTTTTGAAACAATCTGTCGGATTTTTAGGACATATAGTCACAAACAACGGCATAAAAACCAAACCCAAAAAAAAATTCATGCAATATACCATAAACAAGCTGAAAGTTTTCTGGGACTCATTGACTTCTATAGAAAATGTATAGACAATCTAGTGAAGAAAAGAAAATCAATGACAAACTGCCTGAAAAAAGGAAAACGCGTTGAACATACACCCGACTTTCTAAATGTATTCAATCTATGTGAAAATCTACTTGCAAATTTAAAAGATCCTGCTTCTAAATTACATGGTTGGAAAGTTTTAATATCCGAATATAACTTTGAAATCGAACATATCAAAGGAAAAGAAAATATAGTACCCGATGCCCTAACACGAAACCCACCAAATCATGACAATATCTCTATTATAGGAGAAGCTGGCGATAATAATGAGACTATAGACGAGTTTATAGAAAACTCAGAAAACTATCAATTAGAATGTCATACTACCACCATAAATTCCGCGCAAGAAGCATCACTCCTGACATTTCCATATTCCAACAAGCCACTAAACTACCATAAAAAATAAATAATAATAAATTTTTATGACTCTAATAAAGCGATACTATGGTCACAAGAAAATATCCTTGGAAACAAGCGCTTTTATATCACATTTCGGCAACAATCGCTTGAAGAAGATATTGAAGAATTTCTCCTCAATCTGACCATAACAGGAACATATTTCTTTTACTATCACGATAAAAATAAAGAAAAAACATTCATTTTATTCATGCAAAATAAAATTGACACAGTAAAATCGAAATTAATATTGTGTTCCCAACGTTTGACTGACGTCAAAAAAAAAATATAGGCTTGACAAGATCCAATATCATCATATAAACAAAACGGGCCATAGAAGCATCCAGACTACTATCGAATTTTTATTGGCCCAACTCAGCTCAAGATGTCACAAATTTAATTAATGACTGTTATATTTGCCAAAAAAAAAACAAATATGACAGATCACCCTCGAAATTACAATTTTTAACTATACCAACAGAAAATAAATGCTTTGAAAAAATTCACATTGACACACTTTCTATTGCAAAAAAAAATCCACTACCATAATCGATACTTTTTCCAAATTCGGACAGGCACATCCAGTTCCTGGTATAAATGGGGTAAATAATCTTGGCGGATTTCTTGCTTTCATATCACATTACGATATTCCCCATATGATCACTTATGATGGCGGATCTGAATTCAACAACAAAACATTTCAAGAATTTTGCAAACTACATAAAACTATGGTTTACTCCACTAACCCGAGAAGCCCAAATTCCAATTCATACATAGAACGATTTCATTGTACTCTTTTAGAACAAATTCTGAGTCAAAAAAAACAAACCCCCGAAGAACCCTTACAAACCCTATTAAAATATGCACTACTACATTATAATAATTTCATTCATTCTACCACTAAATTAACTCCTTTTGAAATTGTAACAGGACATCTTTGCTCCAACTATCCATTTGATTTACAAGAAAAAGATATAATAGGTAAATATTTTTCAGAACACCATAATGAACTCAAACAACTATATCCAACCGTTAAACAACGACCAGTTGAGAAAGAGACAAATCAACTGGATAAAATTAATCAAAAACGAGACATATTTACATTACATTTACATATTTACAGCAAAAGATCAACTTTATCTCAAAGAAAAACCTAGAGATGAGAAGTCAAAAAATACACGAAGATCCGAACTATTGCTCAAACTAACAATAAAGTTAGGACTGACCAAACTAGATATTCCAAGCATGAGATCAAAAAACGGATAGTAAAACAATAACGACCCCTCCTTTTTTCCAGAATGAATATCATATTCCTCTTAATTCTTCAACATCAACCGAGTATAACTAATGGTTCTATTCAAGAACTAACAAACTCACTTATACCTATCGAGCTACAGAACTCTAAAATTATTATTTCCAAACTTTCCGGGGCTTGTGGCTCAGTGGAACGAGCGTCGGTCTTGTGTCAACTGTTTCCACTTGGCGCGGGTTCGATTCCCGCAGCTGGTGAAAAATTTTTTCAAGGTCCCAAGAGTGGTTTTGGATCCCACTATGAAAGGTAAGGTCCCCGTGATCTTAACTCGTACAAGTTTTCATCAACTTCTGAGGGTTGGTCAAACAACTAAGAAAGCGGTTAAAAACAATTCCTCTGTTAGCTTTCTCAATACATCAAAATTGATACATATTCACGATTCCTTTCATGCACAACGTGAAGCAAGGATATAGGATTTCTTGGTCTATTATTTCAACAAACAAAAACTATTTATTCTCAGTCTAACAATTTACTCAAAATCATTATTCCACACAAGATTCACAAAAGAGGATAGTTCAATGTCACTGGGACTGCAAGCAAATGGTTATTCGGGGCCCTCGATAAACATAATGTTAAAAAAATTCACTCTTTCCTTACTCACATTCGGACAAATGATCATTTGATTGAAACAGAAATTATTGAACAAACTACAATAATACAACAGTTCATGACTGCCACTAACACAATATTCAATTCAAGATAGTATGACAACCCCTCCTCTCGCCTTCGCACAAAATATACAAGATCAAACTTGGCATAACGCAATATCTATGTTGATAAATTCTCTGACATCTTTTCATCTTCAGCTGAACCAGATTGTAAATGCTATTACTTTCGCACATATGTATAAGGTTCATCCCACATTTATCTCACTTATACCCCAGTCATCTTAGTCAAAATTAGGTAAGAATCTCGGAATTTGAGATACCAAGCTGAATATTTGTATAAACTTGTATTTTGGCATTCTAAAAGTTGTCTCAAAACCTACATATGGTAGGGTGTACGCGTCTATTAAAATTTGAGGTCAAAGGTCACAAAAATCGATTTTTTGCATATTTTTTGCAAATATCTCATTTTCTATGGGTTTTTCGCTATTTGTATTCACCATCAATATTGTAGGAAATCAAATTCCCTACAACTTTTGTTTCAAAAATTTTTTTATACATTGAATCGTTTTCGAGATAGAGGGCGGAGAGCGCGCAGTTAGAGCATAATTTTATTAATTTGTAAAAAATTCCCTAATTTTTTAAAATTTTTTTCAACCGGTATAGTCCCGGTCGAAACACGCTATATAAAGTTTATTAATTATTGATAAATAAATAATTAATAATAATTTGTATTTGTTATCAAATATTACATTATATTCAATAATTTTTTACTTTTGTATCTATTTTTGATTGAGTATTAATTTATTTAATAACACTTACCTGCCCGTGTAGTTCTAATGTAATTTATAATAATAACTCCTTGAATAATTGAAAAAAAAAAGAAATTCTTAATTTAGGATTTTATTAAAAATACCATTCTATTCTGAATAGAATAAAAATTACATGAACTGCAACTTATTATAATTTTAATTATCTTCTTCTTCTTCATCGTCGTCCCCCAACCGCTGTGGTGTTTCGAAGTCTTCTTCTATATCATCTTCGGCGACAGTTATCTCCAGGTCTTCCATGATTTCGGGGTCAAAGGTTATGTCTTCATTCACATCGCTCTGACATGGTGAAGAATTGAGACAAGCTTGCCCATTATACACTGGCCACAAGCTAAAGAGCACTGCAACCCCGATTTCCTGCATCCACAACGCGAACCACAACAACTCTTGCAGTTGCAGAAGATTGTGTTGAGCAATTCCTCTGGAGCAGGTGCTAAAATGGTCGCGATAGGTTCCAGGAATCCGTTACGCATTGTCCAACCCCACTCCTGGGGTTCCAAATCATGCCCTAACCAAGTTTGAACTTGATAATAAACACAATTGAAATGTTGGTGAGCTGCTGCACTTGTTGGTGGAATATTTGACAACTGAACAGGTTTATTCAGTTTCGTAGACTTGACGTATTGTGCATAACGAAGATGATCAATACTGTCCACAGATTTTGGAGCATTATAGACTGCCAACAAGATTTGAATTCCAGTCTCAAATAATCTTTGAACCGGACATTTTTCTTCTTCAAATGCTGCTGCAAGTTGCTCCAAATTCGGCAGTTTCTCAAATGCTTTTAGAAAGGTTTTTTTTCCTCTTTTAAAAAGCGCAGAAGTCGTATCACAGCCACTTAATGCGTGCAGATGCAAAATATTTTTCTTCGAATTTTTAACGTTTTGAAAGAATTTAAGAGTTTACGGAGTTTAAAGAGTATGTACTCCATTATTGTCTACTCAAATTATAATTAGTGGAAATGAGAATATAATTAAAATGTAATTAAAGTTTGTCCCTTAATTATTTTTTCATTTTAGGAATCGGTTGTAAGTATTATTGAATAGATAGAATCAATTGATGAAAAGAATGATTAAATATAATGTAATAGTTGATAACAAATAGAGATTAATATTAATTATTTTTCCATCCATAATTAATAAACTTTATATAGCGTGTTTTGACCGGGACTATACCGGTTGACCTTACATTATGCTCCAACCGCTCGCTTTCCGCCCTCTTTCTCGAAAACGATTCAAAGTATAAAAAAATTTTTGAAACAAAAGTTGTAGGAAATTCAATTTTCTACAATAATGATGATGAATACAAATAGCAAAAAACCCATAGAAAATAAGATATTTGCAAAAAATATGCAAAAAAACGATTTTTGTGAACTTTTACCTCAAATTTTAATAGACGCGTACAACCTACCATATGTAGGTTTTGAGACAACTTCAAGAATGCCAAAATACGAGTTTATACAAATATTCAGCTGGGTATCTCAAATTCCGAGGTGAACTTACTAAGATGACTGGACTATTAGGCCCGATTGTACAATCAGAGTTCAAATTTGAGTATAACAGAACCAAGTTCATATTCGAGCTCAGTTCAACATGCAAACGGGTTGTACAAATAACACTCGCAGTAAGATCTCATGAACCTAGTTCATAGTAATTTTTCCTATGTTGGTAGTGGTTGCGCTTACGCAGTTTCTGTTTGTATTAACCTAAATGTTCATGAAAAAGTGCGGAAATATTTCATTTTGATTTATCAAAATGGAAAGTGAAAAGAAGAGGTCAGCCAATTATACAACAGCAGAAGAATCTCTGCTTGTGTTACTGGTGAAGAAATATAAGCATATCATAGAAAATTAAAAAAAAACAGATACCACAACTATTACACAAAAAAACGATGTTTGGATTAAAATCGAGAAGGAATTCAATGCAGAGAGCGGTCAAATATACCGCAATGCACTAGCATTGAAGAAGAAATACGAAAACCTCAAAAAACGAACGAAGAAAAAAATAGCCGATGAAAAGTGTTTTATTAGAAAAGTTACATGAGGCGGACCAGATGAAATATTCCAATTCAACACCTTGGATTCGAATGTTATGGAACTCCTAGGTGATGCTAGAATAGCAGGTCTACCAGCACAATTTGGTAGTGATGCAGGTAGATTATTTGTTACAAAATGTAATCATCAATCAAATCTGTTTCCATACTTTTCTAGATATGGAAAAATTCGAAGTTATAGTAGAACCTGATGAAGAACAATCATTTGAAAAACCAGATGAAGAAACTCGTAAGTACAAAGTGAAGGTTATAAATTAGGTATATATATATTTGAGTTTGATTATTTCTATACTCTTCACGTGCAAGAGAACTCATAGAAAAGCTACTTGAAGTAAGCACTTCTAATATAGAAATATAACTATAACAGTTCATTTCTTGATTTCATTCTATCTTTCATTCAGACTATCCAATGAAAGATCTCCAGGAAGCCAAAGGAAATTCCAATCTCCATAGAAACCCAATGAAAGATCATAGTTTTGGAGAGAACACTACCAGTTGGGCGAAATATACCCCACAGATGATGAGAACCCCAAAATCAAGAAACCTTGTACCGACAAAGAGCAAAATGGTAAGATTTTATGTAAAGTTCAATAAACGTATTGCCCGACTAATTATCCAACATACTCAGGATTCGATTGTATTGGTTTATTTGAAAAAAAATTTAAATCATATTTATTGATAGAGTTCAATATGAGAGTAATGCCAAAATAATATTTGTTAATTCGCAGGTTCTTGTAGTAAAAAGCAAAGACAAACTCCGATTGTCACAGAAGTATCGCAATGGGCAAATGTTAAGGCTGAATTGGAATTGAAGAGAAAACGACAAATAGATGAAGAACATACATCAAAGTTAAAGCTAATAAAAAAAACATGATGTCCAAATAATGATTCTGAAGCAAGAATCGGAAACAAAATTGAAACATGTGAAAATGGAAAATAAAGAGAAAATAGAATTCATGAAGGAAAAAAGAAAATTATAGTTGGAAATTTTGGCGTTTAAAAAAATGCTAACATTCAAAAAACAACCCTTTTGATTTTTTATAATGAAATATTGTTTTAATCAATAGGTCTATTGAACTGCAATAAACTTGTTGATTTTCGAATGTAAATTTTTCACTGCAAAATATAAACTAATACTCTACCCTATGATTTTCACTACATTGGGTTAACAAAACCACGACATATATTTTGCCATACAAATGCATCATGGGGTCGAGTTGAATATGGTGAATGTTTTTGTATCGCTTTGATCCATACATGAATATGTATGAGTCAATCATCATCATTGGAAAATCCTAAGTAATGCATTAATATTTTTTTTAAATAACTTCCAGGTAAAATATTCTGTTTTTTTGGATACAAGTATCTCTCTCCTTTATGATCTTATATATTATCATGACTATTCAGAAGAAACCATAATAAAAAGTTATATTTCTCTATCACATTCATTTTATCACAATATTTCTACATTGAACAAATACTTACAATAAGCCACAGGAGTATTCATCTATCAGTAATCGTCTTATTCGGTTATTATGGGCAATGACATTTCTTGGCATATTATTTTCAAAATTATTGACCAAGTTTATTGCTGCTTCATCTTCTTCGTCGATTGGGGGTTCTATTTCATACAACAATGTCACAATATTGTGTAGAATAGCATTTGCAATAACAATCCCTTCAATTTTATTTCTGTTTAAACGAATTCCATGGGCTAGTATTGGAAATCTCCTTTTCCATATTCCGAAAGTTCTTTCAATTGGATTTCTTGTTCTTATTTGTGCTTCATTGAATAAATTCTCAGCTCTTGTTGTTACTTGTGCTAGAGGAGGTATCATATACTTGTTAACACTGTATCCACCATCTACTACTTGCAAATTGTTGAAAAAAATCACCTCGTTCAAATTTTACTCTCAATGAGCTGTTTGCAAATATCTTGGTATCATGAATTGAACCTGGCCAACGACATACAATATCTTGAAATAAACCCTTTGCATCACATACTGCCTGTACATTCATTGAAAAAAAAAATTTTCTGTTGCGGTAAATTTCAGCATCATTTCCACCTGGGGTATAATCCTGATGTGTGTACAGTCTAATGCACCTATACACTTCGGAAACCTGCTAATGTTGTAAAAATTTTGGGATATTGATTTCATTTCATCTGCTGTGGAAGGCAATTTTATGTAGCGATCGTACATTCCTGCCAAGACTCTTGTAACATTCCAAATGTGCCTACTTGCTGTTCCTTTGTCTACTCCCAGAAAATCGCCAGTGACTTGTAGAAAACTGCCTGTGGCGTGAAATCTTAATGCCATGGGGACCATCTCTTCGGGAGTTAGGGCATGATTCCTTAATTCATATAATCATAAAATAATAATGTGAGATGTTGTGCTAGATACCTATTTGTGCGAGATATTATGAAGGGTGCAACTTGTTCTATAACATATCTGACTATTTGTTTTGAATGTCGAAATCTTCTGAGGAAATCACGCAATGTCCATTTTTCGAATTGATTTTTTCTCACTTTGTGAATTTATGGCCGACGTTCGGGCTCTTGTACAATATTGACTAACTCCGAAAAATCTTCATCATCGGTGATATCTTCCACCTGGGCCATTTTATAAAGATTTTTAATCGAAACACCAATAATAAATATTACACATATATCGAGGTTATACTCCTGAATATTGTTTTCTGCTGAACTACCAAACTAAACTTGGTTTAAGTGTCGGAATTTGGCGACTTTGTTGAACTCGATGTTAAACCCGGTTTCCATACTGAACTCATATTGTACAACACAATGAATCAGTCCAAACCAAGTTCAGCCTGAACTTAAGTTGAACTTGGATTGTACAACCGGGCCTTAGTAACTTGTATACATCAATCGAGACCATTGGCACAATATACCCTCAGGATCAATCACCTAAATTCCAAAACCAACATAGCTATTATGCATTTCTAGGAATCCAACAGACTTTTTTGGATAAGAATATTGTATTTTTGTTACATTTTCCCATCCTGAAACCAACAACTGTCCATACCTATTTTCTATTTCCAATTCCAATCCAGAATCAAATTATTGTACCGGACAAACCTTATCTTCTCCTAAATGAGAGAAGTGAATTCCATCAATTCTTGGACACACCATGTGACATCCTGGAAAACGTCCATTTTTGCATTAACAATCTACAACTGGGGAGAACCTGTATCCAGAACATCATCAACAACCAAGCATCCAACTATACGCTTCACCCGGTTGTCACCCTCACTGTACTTACCAGGTTACACCAAATGTTGTCCTGCTCACTACACCAACAACCCTACTAATTACTGAGGCCCATATGCACCGTTTTACGCGTAAGCCAAGTTTAACTAAGCTCGCTTAAAATATAAAGCTCGGCTTCAAAACTGTCAATATGCACCGTCGAATATTAAACCAAGCTTGGCTAAGCTGAAAATCGACTTGGCAATACAGCAATTTCAAGAAAGAAGAAGAAACGGCCTAGGCTACTTGTCAATAATTTGTAACCTAAAGAGAAATCGTGTATTTTCTTTTCTACCATGTACGTCGTGATTATTGAAAAAATATGAGTTGCTCTGGGAATAAAATTCGAGTACCAAATTTTACGAACGCCGAAAGGATTCATTTAGTGCAATTAATTGCGCGCAAGTATGCCGTTATATTAGAGGATAAAAAGACAGATCGAACGTCCACGCTACAAAAAGATAAAGCCTGGCAAGCAATAGAGCAAGATTTCAATTCGTTGTCTGGTAGTAATACTTTCAGAAAGGCCGCTTGTTTAAAAAAGTGCTACGAGAATCGCAAAAAGAAATTAAGAAAAATGTTAGCGGAAGAGAGAAGAGAAACTATGCTAACAGGCGGAGGTCCACCACCAAAACTGAAAAAAAATGAGGACGAAGACATCTTATTTTCTTTTGTAAATAAGGAAACATTGGTGGGTCTTGAAAATCGATTTGACGACGATGCAGAAGAATCTCTTATCCAAGTTCAAGATGAACAAGATGAAATTCTTGAATATGTAGAAGACAGTAGTGATGAAGAACCAATACCAGTAAGTGTACGTTTTGTATGTATGTTGAGGTTTTATAAGTAAATGTAAATCGAAGTGTTTACATAATACTGTTTTGTAGAGTACTAGTACCCTTGATGCAACAGCTTCACAAAAGAAACATGTTACAGAAATAAGAGGTGGTGAAAATAATTCTACACCGGATGATTTTTCCACAAATAATTGGCAGAAGTATACTCCAAAACTATTACAGATGCCTATCAATAGTGTGTTAACTGTTACAGAAAAAAAAAGTTGCGAAGATAATAAGGTTCGTTGTTTTTCTATATATCGCACACTGGTTCAATAACGTACAACTCAAAAAAGGTGATGTTGAGTGAATAATGGCCAGTCACGGATACAGAGGGGGGCAATTAATTATGAAAACTGATGAAGTACTTTTTTTATTTATTTTCCTTTGTTCAGAACAAATTTACTGGAAGATGGGTAAAATCAAACAGAAATTGACCCCTTTTTCGAGTTGTGACGTTATGAAAGCCATTATGCAATACAGTCTAGTGTCAGAGGAGTTACTTGTGTATATAATAAAAGTGCATATTGTTATTTTGAATATTGTAGTAAAATATGATTCTGTGTTATAGTTTATGCTTTGAAAACATTTGAGTGTAGGAGGAAAATAAAGAAATGAAAATCACCAACATTCTAGATTCATGTCCGGCACAACCAGCTTTGGCACTGTTCTATGCACCCATTATTACCATTTTTTCATTTGATGATAATTTTTTAGACAACAAGAAAAAGTGTAAGTCGAAGACGACCAGCAACTGTAGTCAAAACGTTGACATCTTCCGACATAGCAAAAAAGTATAATTTACTTTTGGACAAAAGACTCCAATTGCTAGATGCCCAACATGCTCACATGGAGGAAGAAAATGCTCGTTTCCATACACCATTTGTTCTCTCTATAGTGTTTCTTGTACGGATATGTGACTCATTATATAGTTGTTCCGGTTGTGTCTGAGGATTTGGAATTGGTGTCAACAAATATGAACAAATATAAAAAAATAATTAGACACTTTTTAGTATGAGAATTTTGCAGAGTGCTACAATATGGTACTTACCAAGGAGAATGCCATTTCCAAATTCACCAGCCTCAAATCTGGTTCTCAAACGACTATTATTAAAAATTGTGGCATCGTGGACTGACCCTGGCCATCTGGCTACAATATTAGTTATTGTTAAGTCACTATCACATACTAATTGTACATTAATAGAAAAATATGATTTTCGATTTCTATAAACTTCTCCATCTTCTCCACCTAAAAGTGTTAATATTTTACTACTTCCGAACAAATAGTATGTAATGCTCACCTGGTGAACGAATTTTAATGTGAGTGCAATCGACACATCCAATTACACGAGGAAAACGCACCAACTGATAAAATTTGTTTTGACACAATAGTCTTTGTCCTGGAGTAGCTGGCATGGTAATAAATTGATTGCGTAGACTAGCTATCGCCTCTGATACTTTTTTTATTATTCTCGAAACAGTGCTTTGATCTATATGCATAATGTCACCAATGTTTATTTGATGTGCACTACTTGCATAAAACAGGAGTGCTGTTAGCAGTTGATTGATAGGGGACACACTATTGTTCCTACAAAAGGAAAACATTAATATTAAATGAAAATGTCACGTGTGTAACTTTCTTACAAATCATTTTCGTATTCCAAGTTATTCTCTATCAGTTCTAGTAACGATATAGTTGCTGGTTTCGTCAATCTAAACCTCCGAAAAAAACTCAGGTCATCCATATCGTCAATATAATTCGGCCTGACGTTAAGGCGACGTGGAAATCCAAAATCAATGATGTTTAATATATCAACATCATCTTCTATAAATATTTCATCCTCCAGTTCCATTTTTTGCTTGTAAACAATAACTATACAATAAACTCAATAAAAAGTAGGGTTATCATTGCTATAAGCTGAGCTTAGCGTTTCAAGCCGCCAACGTTGATGGTTCAACTATAAGCGAGCTTAACGGCCATTGTCGCTTCGGTGCATATGAAATGTATTACTTGAGCCGGCTTAAACCCTAAGCTAGGCTTATCTATATACGGTGCATATGGGCATGAACATTGCTCCATCGAAGCACATCACTCTCTACAGCCCGGAAGCTGCATGATCACACTGCCAGACCATTGTACTGTTCAGATCCAGGAAGAATCCTACCACTATGGACATGAAACACTCAGCATGTTTACCTTACTCCAACTCCCTCCTTTGAATCTTTCAGCGATTACTAACCATACACAACTATTCACTTCCAAAAGTTTACATTTCAATGAGATATCTCGTCTCACAGCTACTCTCCAATCCTTCAAAATCTTCCAGCTACCAAGCACTTCTGCCTCCCTGGATGATACCTTTCTTCTTTGAACTATCATCCTTTTTTGTATCACAGTATGCATTATCAGTACCGGCTATACTACTATCGCCTTTGCTACCCTTACCGCTTTGCTTCACGACGACACCATGTCGATCAACAAGCTGCAAAGTAAGACAACCCCAGGCTTGCCTCTCAAGAGGGAGGAGTTACATATATGATACCGCATCATCCTGACGCCGGCCCATATATTCCCACCAGACCAGACAGCTGAGCCGCGCCTGGATTTCCTTCCGGTATATTAATGCTGACGCTGTTCCACTCTCACTCTCACCAAACCTTATCTTCTCGATCAAAGACGTTCGGGTTGCTGTATCATCATTCTTAATAATATAAATACCTATATATGCCTAAGGCAGTTGGCTAGAATTATTCTCTTGATATTTTTGTTACAATAAGCTCTCTGCAATAAAGCAATCAATTGAAACAAGTGCTTTCAATCAGGTTTTATTATTGTACGTGTGTTTTTGTAATTCAACGGGTCAGTAGAGGTTCTGACCATGAAAACAAGTTCGAATCCCCGGACCAGAAACACTGTGAGATTCGAATTGTATCTGTGTGCCGAATGTTGGCGTTAAATATATGGAGCATTCGTAATTTTCAAGGATTGCGATTTGAATGCTGGCAGATATCGACAAGGTTTCGATAAATATATATGTGTGCTCAAAGAATTATGTTTCATCAGTTAACATGAAGCCGCTCAGCAAAGAAGTTGAAGTCATTCTGAAAAATAAAATATCTGCTTTATCAAAGGACATTAGAAAAAAAACATCCAGCTTACAAATTGGGTAAATCCGAAAAAGATGCATCGCTAAATAAACTTTTCGAACCTTTGTCCAAACTTCTCAAACGTATCAAGAAAAAAGAAGCGGTACATAAAGAAAATGAAGAACTCCCAGAACAAACACAATTTCTACCTATGTTCGACGTTGCTGAAACACATGATGATGGTGATGATGGAAGCGATTTCACTGATGCGGAACAATTGACGATAAGTAATGCTCGAGTATATCGATCAAAATCCAGCCATGTCACAAAAATACATCTTCGAACGCAGGAGCAACGATGATAAAAGTCGATAAACCTGTATATGATGAAAGTTCTTCGAAATGGTTACTCGGTAATAGATTCATCGATTCCGATTAGAATAACCACATCGTAACGCAGGGACAGTATTTGAAGGGAACTCTATGACTATATCAGCTTATATTCCACAATATACCTAAAGACTACAATATTAAAGATTTGAAGGCGTATACAACTATTTTGGAATTGACAGGAGCTCATCTGAATCCATCAGGAATTCTGAAGAGTAGTCAAAGATGGTCCGTCAACAGCCTACACCATTGGCAAGGGTTTTCCTCAAACTCATCACATGATCATCGACATGATGACTTTCAATAGCAACCCTATGGAATATATTTACTGGGATGATGCGAACGAATTGTGTGAACGATTGAAGTTGTTGGTAGCTTTGAAAGATGCTGGAAATACTTCTCACGACAACAAACTGATGGCGATAATAAATGAACTCCGAGAAGCAGATATCATTCAATAAATAACTTGCTTTCCTATGTACATAATACATTTTCACAATGACTGTCGGCAAGTTTGGACGTAGTTCCAATAGAAAGCGAAAACATATTTTGAAAAGTGATAGTGGTGGACTACATACAACATCAGACGGCGACATTGTCTTTAACGATTTGAAATTGTGTGATGTTAAAAGACCCACGAAGAGAAAAGATGCGGCCAACAAGGATATGTGGATGGAATCGTGGATGAATTTACGCATAGAATTGAAGAACAACCCAGGTCTTCTCTCAATGCATCCAAAATGGATATCAGTGTATGTGAGAAAGCTATAGATAAACTGAACGTCGTCACAAAGACTTCCAAGGAGAATATAAAAACAATCAATACGAATTTCGTTGATATGGTTACGAGACATGGTGCGTACGTCACTGAAATTCGAGAAAACTTACAAAAAATTATAAATTAAATCAACACTTTGGACAACAAAGGACAACAAGTGGACCCTTCCATACATAACATCAAATCTAGAATGAGGGTCTTGAACAAAAAAATTACGAAAACTCCAGCGGTTGAACCGAAATATTTAACGAATGAATACTATGTTGATGTCCGTATAGCGAGTCAAAAACGAAACGTTGATGACCTTGCTCGTGAAGTATCGCTACTAGATGCAGATATCAAGAAGTTAGTTAAAATAAATAATAACTTGAAAAAACCTACCACTTAATTGTATTCATGTATATAGAAATAAATGGTTTCTGAATGTATGTCGTTTCATTTATATTACAGCACTTTTCGAATTACTTCTCATACAATGACGTCCTCCAGAAAGCCGAAATGAGACAATACGCTCGTCAAAACCGAAATTTTGAGCTCATTCTTGTGGTCATTGATTGTTTTTCGAAATTCGTGTGGACTCGACCGTTGAAAACTGAAACTGGTACCAAAGTAACTAAGGCCTTTGCAGACTGATCAAGGAAAATCATTTTATAATGGAAAATTTCAGTCTCATGAAGACACATCAAATCAATCATTACAACAGATTCAGTGTTCTGCCATGGCAGAACGTGTAATGAGAACACTGAAGGAAAGACTCTACGTACTTTAGTTTGCAAGGTACTTAACAATTGGTTGAAAATATTACCTGAAATTCTACAACGATATCGTGCATAGCACAAAGGGTTTCAAACCGAACCAAATTGACAAATCTAATGAAAAAAAAGTCTACGTGAAACATATAGTCATCTGGAGCTTGCTGGACCACAAAAATTTGAAGTCGGCGACGTAGTACGCATCTCAAAATCAAAATACCTGTTTGAAATGGGTTACACCCCCAATTGGTCAACTGGATTATTCAAAATCGTCGTAGTTAACATTATCAACCCTGTTGGAAGATATACTATGTACACCGATTCAAGGGGCATTCTACGAAGATGAATTACAGAAAACTGCAAATCCCGACATCTATCTCGTGGAGAAGGTAATCAAGAGAAAAGGAAAAAACATGTTAAATGGCTTGGATTGGATAAGACGCACAACTCTTGGATTGAAAATGTTGATATTGTCTAGAATATTCAGGAACAAATTCGTTGTGGGGAATCTGTCAACAACACCATCGTGTTGGTGGTGGTGATCATGTTATCGAACCTATAAAAACGAATTCGACAAGCTATTTTCAGTTGAGTTTCAGTAGCAACAGTGAAATGTCTTTCGACAGTAAATACAACAGCGTAGGTGTTTGATAGTGATTGTGATTGCGATGACATCGATCGAGCCCTGAACGAATACGAGGCTGCAGCTCAGCGAAATTACTATGATGCAACATTAACCCGGTGTGAAACCAAAGCTGAAAGTGAAAATCATTTGTTGTTGATGACATTTCCTATGGACAACTACGATATTCGGTGTGGCCCAAGTCCTGCGCGAGATTTCGGCGTTTGTGTGATTCTGAAACAAAAATATTCCAGTCGACATACAGGGTGTTAGTGAATAAGTGCGACAAACTTCAGGGGGTGATTCTGCATGAAAAAATAATTACAGTTTGCTATATAACTTTTGTCCGCAAATGCTTCGTTTTCCGAGATACGGGGTGTTAAAGTATTGCCTAAAAACTGACTATTTATTTATTGCTCTGAAACCGGTCGAGATATACAAATGAAATTTGGTGAGTTTCAAGAGGTAGTTATTGCGCATTTTTTGACATGCAATTAAGAATTTTTGTGTTCATCATTGGCTCGCATACGGCTAATGATCTCAATTTTTTTTGGAAAAAATGGTACGCCACTGGGATATTTCAAATGAAAAATCATTTTGAATTATCCGTTCAATTTGTGACAACAAATCTCTCTTCCTTTTTTTCCGTATGAGGCGCCTTTTTATGCAATAAAATGAAACATCTTATTGTATTTGTCATTACTTTAATACATTATCGTTTCTAGTTTGCACCGGCCCACCCCAAATGTTTATCTTAACTAAGGTGTACTTAAAGTTAAGGTGAACCTTAAGCTTTGGATGGTTTGCTAATGTACTAGTTAACGAAATCATAGCTGAGCGGCGAGAAGACGTGGCAACACCGAAGAATCTAGTTAATTTTTCATTTGTAACTAGAAAAAAATGAGTGACAATCATGTCAATTGACAGACACTTTCCATTCTCGGAGACTATTTGGTTTGTGTTGTGTTCGTTTGTGTTGTGTTCGTTTGTGTTGTTTACTTGTTATTTAAAGGAGAATATTTTTTTATAATGAGTAAGAATGCTGATGAGGAATCTAAAAAGAAGAGGAGCCCAGATTTTACCGAAGTCAACACTTCTCAATTTAATTTATACTTATAAAAGTATCATTGAAAATAAGAGAACCTGGCGAGAGAAAGAGGATGCATGGGTGAAAATAACTTCCCTTTTTGATGCCTCATCGCCGGAAGGCATACCTAGGGCAAAGGATTCGTTGAAAAAATTGTATAATAATATAAAGAAAAATAAGAGA
The DNA here is from genome assembly GCA_018342105.1 of Gonioctena quinquepunctata. Classification (NCBI taxonomy): domain Eukaryota; kingdom Metazoa; phylum Arthropoda; class Insecta; order Coleoptera; family Chrysomelidae; genus Gonioctena; species Gonioctena quinquepunctata. The sequence continues at coordinate 131,902 of JAFIRS010002426.1, forward strand.
AAAGAAGTTGCTCAGGAGATGGAAATTAAGAAAACGGGAGGTGGACCCGAAACAATTATAACAGATATTTCAACGGATTTGATACTAGATATTATGAATTAGGTTTCATAATAGGCTGTTTATGGACTTCCAAATACTTTTGATTCAGACTATCTACCATCCAGTAGTCATATCATTGACCATTCCTACACGGATGGTACAATTTCAGTGAGTTTATTTATTTATAGACATATATATATATATATATATATATATATATATATAATATATATATATATATATATATATATATATATATATATATATATATATATATATATATATATATATATATATATATATATATATATATATTGGGTATAGTGGGTTCTTGAATCTTGGTGATTGTATTTTTGGAGTTTTCTTGGGTTTCAGATTCAATTGTATTAAAATGAGAAGAAAATTACATTTATTTAAACGTTTCGCCCTCGTTCGGGGGCATCTTCAGTAAAATTTATTAAAAACATTTGAATCTGAAAATAAGATATTGGTTTGGATAACATCATATGTAGAAAGTTAGGTTGTGTCTGAAAATAACTTACCAAAAGGTAATTAAAGTTATTTTCAGACACAACCTAACTTTCTACATACAATGATTTATTATTTTTATTTCATGTTATTCGTTTTGATATGTTTTGTAGACTTGGGAAAAATTGATTGTTTATAATATCCCTCTCATTTCACATTATGATCAATTCGTTCAATGCAATATTTAAAAAAGGAGGAAAAATAATAAAACTTTCTTTGGTTCGTCATGACAGCGGCCAAGTACGAGTAGAGGTTCGAATAGTGAATGATTGGTGCCAGTTACGAAATATGCAACTATAGTCAGATATATCCTTACTTTAATTTATATTCTGTGTTTCTGTTCGTTGTTTTCGTTTTTACTTTACTTGCATCTTGAGTTCTGTATTGGATTAAATTTTATTCTATACAAGACTTAAAAACATTATTTTTTCCTACTAGCATTGGAAATTATTATCAATTTCATTATTTGTATTCCGATAAATTGTTATACTACACATAAGAATCCTATATGTCGAGTACACTACGACTGATGTTGAAAATTGTTGCCATTTGACGAAATGATCCCATCAAATTTAGAGCAACTGTCTGTCCTTCCGTCTATACTCTGTTGTTGGTTTTTGAAAACGGAATATACCCGAAACCCCGATGGTAGGAAAACCCCTATTCTAACCCACCGGTCGCACTGGTGATTTTTGTGTTTAGAAAGATGACAAGTAGATCTATCAAAACTGGTCGCAATCAAATTTTATTGTTTATTTCTCAAGTGTAAAAAAAAATTCAACTGTATTCTTAATGTCTATCATTTATGAACTGCCATTGGGAGTCAGTTACAGAATAATAATGATTAAGACACTGAATAAGTATTTACGATATTATCAACCATCTTGCAATCCTGATGTACCTACACAAAATTTATTTTCTCATGGAAATCATTGGACAAAGAATAAAAATCAAAGACTTGAGAAATGACATAGATATTCTGGCGACGAAGAGGATTCCCGATTTCCTTACCTCACTCTATTATAAAATTGTCATTGTCTGTTTATTCGAGCATCACGCAAAAACTACTGGACCGATTTTGATGAAAGTTTCAGTGTTTGGAAGCGTACTGATAGACTTAAAAACTGGTATGCATTTTATTCTGCTCTGAGTACGGAAACCGGAGATATAACAATCAAACTACATTCCGCGGGTACCAGCTATACATATATAATGTTTTGACTGACTATCTCAACGCCCAGTCCAAACCGCTGGATCTAATGAACTGGAATTTTGACAGCTTATTCCTAGGATGACATAGATAACCACAAATATGATATTCTATCCCTAAAGGAGTGAGAAGTGGGTGAAAGTGAAAGTACCATTAGATTTGAAGTTAGAGTCCTGGAAATTGATATTTGGGCTTTCCTTTCCGATCAAAGAATAAATATGACAGGGTTTTTGAGAATTCAATCCTGAAGGGGTTGAAACAAGGGTTGAAAGTTTGTATGAGAGTACGGTTAGTTTTCAAGTTGCGGTCATTGAAATTGCTGTTTGAGGTATTTGTTGCGAATGAAGAAATATGTGTTTCAGTGTTAAATTAAACCCCTAGAGGGGTGAAATGGGGGACTAAATGGGGATTGGAGGTTTGTATGAGGGTTCCGTCAATTTCCAAGTAACGGTCATAAAAATTGGTATTTGAGGTGTTCGTTACAAAAAAACGTGTTTCAGTAGGTTTATTCAGAAATTCTAGGGGTTGAAAGGAGTTGAAGTTTATATAAGGTTCCGTTAGTTTTCAATTCATTAAAATTGGTATTTGAGGTCATTGTTATATATAAGGAAATATATGATGACTGGCTGGACGCTGTGGTGTCACACAATCAAAAATTGCACAAGTAACCCCTTGACTACACTTACTCAATTCACACCTATATGCGCATTTTGATAACTAAGGTCATCATTAGTAGATAATCTACAGTGTGCAATTCTTGAAGGAAATACAGGGTGTTAGTGAATAAGTGAGACAATCTCCAGGGGGTGATTCTGCATGAAAAAATAATGACAGTTTGCTATATAACTTTTGGCCGCGAATGCTTCCTTTTCCGAGATACGGGTTCTCAAAAACTGACTATTTATTTATTGCTCTGAAACTGGTCGAAATATGCGAATGGAAGTTGATGAGTTTCGAGAGGTAGTTATTGCGCATTTTTTGACATGCCACAAATAATTTCATGTTCATCATTGGTGCGCATACGGGTAATGATCTCAATTTTTTTAAAGAAAAAAATAGTAAGCCACTAAGATATTCCGAATGGAAAATCATTTTTGAATTTCTCGTTCAATTTGTGACAAAAATCTTCCTTGCCTTTTTTCGTATGGGGCGCCGTTTTTATGCAAAAACCTAACGCTTTTTTTTCATTTCTTCAATACATTATCAAGAACTATCTAATACAATAACGTTAAACCAGAACAATAACAGAAAATAACACTAATAAATAAATGGTCGCAAAGCTACAACAAATGTTCGAAATGACCTCCTTCAGACGTGATACAGGATTCAACTCTTCGCCTCATTGATTGTCGTATTCGCGCAAATGTTCCTGGTGTATTTCTTATTGTCTCACAGCCGGCTAAAATTCGATCCCTCAGGTCTTCAACATTTTCTACGGGAGTGGAATAAACTAATGACTCAAGAAAACCCCAAATGCAAAAATCTAGAGGATTTAAATCAGGAGATCGAGCAGGCCAATGTTCCGTACCTCCCCTACCTATCCAACGATTTGGATATACTGTATCTAAGTATTTACGTACAATAATGCTGAAATGGACTGGTGCAACATCATGCATGAACCAGAAGTGTTGTCTCAGCTGTAAAGGAATTTCTTCAAGAAGAACAGGTAACTCTTCCTGTGGGAAATTGAGGTAAGAGTTGCGTGTTGGACGTTGTGGGAGGAAATATGGACCGATCAAATGATCATCAAGTACCCCAAGCCATACATTTACTGAAAACTGATGCTGAAAATGAGCTTCAAAGATTCCATGTGGATTTTCCTCAGCCCAGAGGAGATTGTTATGGAAATTTCGTATACACTGTCGTCCAAAATTAGCTTCGTCAGTAAACAAAACGCCATTTGAAAAATTAGGAATTTGAGCGATTTGATAAAGAATCCAATGGCGAAAAACTAGGCGCGGAAAAAAGTCTCTAGGTAGTAGAGCTTGCACACATTGAATACGAAACGGATACAATTGCTGTTCTTTGAGAATTTCAAATACAATGAAGTTGCTTACATTCAGTATGTTGGCAATTTTTCGAGTACTTATTTCAGGTGACTCCACAATTAACTCGAGAACTGCTTCATCTAGTTACACATTTCGTACTTCTCGAGGGCGACCGCAGTCAGCCGTTTGTTCCTTAAATGTACCATTTTCGCGCAAACGTTGGTGAAGACGAACAAATATTGTGTGATGGGGTACCCTACGTCCTGGAGACAACTCAGCATACAATCGTCGAGCTTGCCGACCATTTCCATTACTTCGACCATAGACAAAATGCATGTCTGACAATTCCGCATTTGTATAATTTTCCATTATTTTCGATAAAATAAAAATTGATTACTTTATCATTAATTAATTACATTATCATTATTGTTATACCAAACTGAAAGCTTAAAAATGGAGAAATGATAATTAGACATTTTGTTGAAATATTCGTTTTTAACAGAATGTTGACAGTAGCCTACTAGCATCGCTACTAGATAATGTATTAAAGTAATGACAAATACGCGGCGTTGAGATGTTCTATTTTTTTGCATAAAAACGGTGCCGTATACGGAAAAAAGGCAGGTGAAATTTTTTGTCACAAATTGAACGAGAAATTCAAAAATTTTATTTGAAATTTCTCAGTGGCATACAATTTTTTTCATTAAAAAAATTGAGATCATTACCCGTATGCGCGCCAATGATGATCATAACATTCTTAATTGTATGTCAAAAAATGCGCAATAACCACCTCTTGAAACTCACCAAATTGTATTTACATATCTTGACCGGTTCCAGAGCAATAAATAAATAGTCAGTTTTTAAGAAAAACTTTAACACCCCGTATTTCGAAAACGAAGCATTTGCGGACAAAAGTTATTTTGCTAACTGTCATTATTTTTTCATGCAGAATCACCCCCTGAAATTTGCCGCACTTATTAACTTATATCTTTCAGTTTTTCCAGAAATTGAACCCCTGAAGGGTTGAAATAGGGGGCGGAAATTTTTAGAGGGTTCACGCATAGAGAAACTAAAAATAAAGAGAGTTGTCAAACCTGCAGTAAAAGTTGGCACCACGTTTAGACAGTGGCGACATATCTCGCAACTGGCCGAACTAAGTACAGTTGGTAAGACCGATTGAGATAAGGCGGGCTTTTCAAATGTGTTACTTTTATATGATTGATATGGTATATATTTTATAAGTGATCGATTTGCCATTCTTGTATTCTATATGAATGGTTGTATCGTATGAAATACAGGAATGGCAAATCGATCACTAATAAAATATATACAGTAATCGATTCGTAGAATGTGTTAGTTCGTTCGTGGTTAAAATAAAGTTTCAAAGTCAAGAACAAAATTAAACATCTTATAAAACAAGAATAATAAGTTGAACACTATAAAAACACATTTTATTGTATCTAGGACAAGGTACAACTACAGAGAAAACAATAATAAAACTCCGAAAAACAACAAAATTAAAAATATTCTTCAGTCGCTTATCATCAAATCAACCAAAATAAAAACAATTTACATTAACAACAAACCTTCAATAATTTTGTAAATTTATTAGCACAAAGGAGACCATGTACCTCGTACTTCCTCAAATGGTGATAGGAAATGGAAACTGATCGATGGAAATAAGTACCAGTTTGTGAAAAAAAATCTGCAACTGATGGATGGAAAAGCAGCTTAAATTTTACCTTGTGAAAGAATATTTCGAGGAATTTCAGCGTCAACTCGAATAACAAAACATTCCATTTTTGATGTTGGGTTCATAATCCAAGTCCATGGTATAATTTCTATAATTAATTTTTCGATGACAATTAACAGTAGAATTATTCTGAATTTATAACGTGGTTTGTCATTTTCTGACAAATGTCGAAATTGGAAAATTATCATGTCGTTAGTCGTCTGTTGATTGCGGGCAGCGCCTCCATGCGCGACTGGCCACCAAAAACTTGGTGGTCAAGATCGCCAATGTTTCAAACAGTCTCTTTATTTTTAATTTGTCTATGGGTTTACGTTAGTTTTCATGGAAATTGATGTTTTGGCTCTCTTTTACAAATGAATAAATCGTGTTGAACGTTATTTGAAAATTCCGTCCGTGAAGGACTGAAAAGCCGTTAATGAATTTGTAATAGTCGTCACAAAGCATTACTCTTACTGTCAAATCGATTATGCCAGTCAACAGGGATAACGGGATACCGAGATATTCCATCCCCAAAGAGGTGAAGAGGGGCGTGGAAGAGGGAGTACCGTTAGTTTTGAAGAGTAACGGAAATTGTGTATATGGGCTTTTCTTCTCAATTAATGAACACGAATGATAGGGTTTTCGAAAATTCAACCTTGAAATAGTTTAAATGGGGGTTGAAAATGTGTATAGGAGGACCGTCAGTTCTTGAGTTGAGGACATGAAAAATGATATCTGAGGTCTCTGTTATAAATGAAGAACTTGTTTCAGTGTTTTTGAAAATTCAAACCCTAAAGGGGTGAAATGGGGGGCTAGAGGGGGATTGAATGTTTTTATACGGATTCTGTTAGTTTTCAAGTTAGGGCCAGAAATATTGGTATTTGACGTCTCTGTTACAAATAAAGTAAAATGCGTTTTGGTGTTTTTAGAAATTAAATCCTCGAAGGGGGAAATGGGGTGTGGAAGTTTGTATAGGGTAGGCGTTAGTTTTTGAGTTAGGGTCATCAAAATTGGTGATTGAGGTCGTTGTTACAAAAAAAGAAGTACATATTTCAGTGACTTTAAAAATTCAATCCCTAAAGGGGTGAAAGTTTCTATGAGGTTTCTGTTAGTTTTTTTGTTTGACCCGTATGCGTTTCTATACCATTCATCCGCTTACGATGAAACTTTGGTGAATGTGCGTACGCCCGCAAAATTATTCTACATTAGAACAACCATTTCACAATAGGTGGCACACGAGTCGTTTTATCAAATGAGTGTACTTCATATAGTTTAGTGGCAGTTCGTGTGTATTTAATAGAGAGATTCTCTATGTGATTGATGTTTTTCGAATGGAACACCATATATATTCTTCGACTGTGTGATATTGAATTAAAAAAACTTTTTTCATGTAAATACATCTCTATGTCTATTGGTAACCGTTTACGCTTTATCAATCAATGAGGACAAAATTCAGAAATGTACTCAAAAACGTGGTGTTTTGGCCTTCGTATGTGGTTATTTTGAATCATCATACATATGATGGGGCCAAATTTCTTTTATGGTCATTTGACTGGTGTGATATTTCCTTTTTTTGGAAAACAATCTACCGGAATTATGGGCAAATATTCCTGATAGAAGTGCAGTAAGGGGACACCTGAATGATATTTTCCCACTTCAATGGATTGGAAGAAATGGTTCCACTAAATTGCATAATAGGTCCCCAGATCTAACGAAAATATTTTCTGAAGGGCATACCTTGTCGATATCGTTTATAAAGAATCATCAACGACAAGTGATAATGAGAAAGAGAGAATAATATCCGCTTCCAGAAGTTCCAGATATTAACTGGGATATTCTGGAAGATTATGATGACATGAATTTAGCTTGTGTTACCTTCAATGAAAAAGTTCAGTCAATTATTTGTGAATGTTCTCCTCTGGTGAAAAACAAGTCGAAAAAATCATCTCCTTGGTATACAAGAGATCAAATGAAAAACTACTACCTAAGAATGAAACAGGAACGTAAATATTTATTTTATCATAGAAAACACCAAAACTTAAGAAGAGTAATGAGAAACATACGTACAGCATACAGGATGTCCATCATTAACTCTAAAAATAACTCAAAATTAAATTCCCAAAACTTTTGGTCGTACACCAACTCAAGAACAAAACCCGTATTCCGAAAGAGATGTCGTTTAATAACATTACATTGTCAACACCTGCCGATATCGTTAACTCCTGTGCTTCACCTTCAGAAGTGTGTATACTCCTAATAATAACTATCAGAATATACAGAATGATACATTACATAACCCCAGTCAATCTCGGCATACCTGGAATATCAACCGAACAAATAATTGCAGCCTCGAAAAAATCAATTTACTCAGATAACAGAAAACACATTGACTTGAGCAAGTCATTCGACAACGTTTCCATCAACACCTTCTTAACAAACTTAGCTACTTCGGATTCTGCAGAAGGCTCTAAAATATCAGTCATAACATTCGAACACAACATTGTATGTCGAATACGGAGGGAAAAGAAGATTCAGCTTCACGCCAATCTCCGGTGTACCACAAGGGTCTAACTTATGACTCCTACTTTTTGAACTGTTTATAAATGATATCGACAACTCCATAAACAACACGCTATTATTTGCTGATGACCCCAAGATGTATACAATGATTCAATAGCACTACAAAACGATCTTGACAACCTAACAGATTGGTGTACCTATAACAACCCCCCACCACTTAATATAAATAAATGCAAAATTATGACTTATAACAGGGCTTTTTCAGTAGTGGAATTCAACTATACGATTAATAACATCTCTATAAAATTTTATTTGATAGCAAGATAACTTTTGCAGCACAACCAAAGCAACCCACCTCCTAGGCTTTGTTATTCGTAACTGTAAAGAATCCAGTTCTATAGACGCAATGCGTACTATTTAGTTTTCACTAGTTAGAACTAAGCTGGAATATTTTAGTTCTGTTTGGAATCCTTCACAAGAGGAGTACATTGACTCTCTAGGAAGAATTCAAAGTACATTTTTAAAATTCATATTTTTTTAAAAACATAACACCTACCCAAAACATAACTATGCCACCAACTACTACTAGAGGAATTTTGTTTCTCTGAGGAAACGCAGGAAGATCTCGGACCTAATATTTGTCTATAAACTCATAAATGGCCTTATAGAGCCCCTTTCGCTTTTCTCTTCAACCATTTTCTACGTACAAGAATTACCTCTTGGTCAAACATTACCTTTTATATAAATGTACCCAACACATATCATCATTTTTACAGTCATTTATTGAACATAGGCAGACAGTTCAATAGGCTTGAAGGTGTTGACATCTTCAACCTAGCCCTTTGATGATACAGAAACATTCTTTTTAGAAGTATTCCAAACTGAAAAATTCAGAATATATAATTATTTCTGTCCTTTCTGTAAGTATGTCACTTTATACAGTATTACTACTACTTTGTCACATAGGCCAACATTATTCATTATCATTACTCCATTATTACCTATGATATACTTGGATCACCATTCTTTTATTTAGTTATTTTTATTATTTGAATATTGTTATAAACTCCAACAAGAGTATTTATAATCCATAAATTAATCACAGCAGCAATTTCAAGAACAGTGAAAACCTTATTGCAATGACGTGTTTCAATCAAAATGGGCACCATGTGATGAACTTATTATAATTTTTCTCTGCAGTTAATTGGAACATTCAAAATTGTGTTTGAGTTTATATTTGAATTTCGAACTTATTGATCAATAAATCGTGAGCGATTAGAAATAGTCATAAAGATGTTTTCACAAAAAGAATCGATTTTTCAATCCCACATCACACAGTCGAGAATTATGGAGGGAGTTTCGTTTGAAAAATTTGGGGAAATTCTGTTCAATAATTTCCCAATTTTTACTGGCTTCTTTATTTTTAGGAATCGTATCACAAGAGTTTTTTCCTCACAATCCACAATTGTAGCTGTATTGATTTTTTCCAATGTGCATTCAGGTGACATTATTTCAACACAAAAACATTGCTTTTACGTGGTTGGGAGATAGTCAGTAATAATACAGGATTAGAAAAAGGCCTCTTGAAATGTACCGATACACATGTAATTCCATTTAAAAAAGTTACTTGAACTCATGCGCATTATTACCTCATTCGGTAAAAAAGTTAAATGTTTTTATAATTGCTAGTAGTTATCAAAAGGGCGCCAGAACGAAGAACAAAGGCGACTATCTAAACCACTACAGATGTCTTTGTTCCACTCATTAACTATTTCGATTTGTCAAATAAATTTGAATTTGTACATTCAAGGAAACAATGATTTCCAAGACAACACACCCCTACTCCATATGGATCTCCAGGTGCAAACTTGTGGAATGACCAGATCATTGTGATTTCTGTATGGGTACAGTGTTGATTTGATTACGTATTTTTCGTAAAGTGTTGGTTAGTAGACAGAAGTATGTTTGGTTTGGTTTGTTTCTCCGATGGGTCCTATGGAATATATCCAGTCAAGAATATTCTGCAACTAAGTGAGATCGATAAAATTTGCACAGTGAAGCATAAGGGTTGCAAATATGAAGCAAAATTGATTGCTGTGGATGGTAAGTGAGGTTTTGAGTTTCTATTTTGGAACATTGAAAATAATAAATGTCAGTCATCTATGAATTTGGATAATTTCAATGGTTAAATTTTCAGCAAAAAAAGATGTATTGAAACGAATTCAGGAAGAAGAAATGAAAAAAATATATATATCTGCAGAAAAAGCCAATGTCGAAAACAGTTTCATAGATTTTTCATTTGGAATCGATTATGTTGATATTAACAGATCATCGACTTCATTCATCACCAATTTTGACAACTCTGTCTTTAATAAAAATTGTGATGAACATGATGGAAATTTTGAACAAGAAAATAATAATTGTGAACAAGACAAAACAGATGCTGGACCGTCTCCATGTATATCAGGTATGAAGGTATGTTTCGTGGAGTGTTACCACCAATTGAATATTAATTTTTCCAGGCTCCTGTAATGAAAATGAATATGAGGCTGGAGGTCCATCAGGTTCCTGTGATGATGAAAGAGAATATGAGGTGGGAGAATCAGGTAAAGTTTCCTTTTATGAAAATACTTCAGAATCTAATGAAACATGGGGAAATAACGCTTTTCGATGAAATATACAACCATTAGAGGAATAATATTGCAGAGTTAGATATCCTCCCTGCAGATAATTTATACTTCTGATAATTGTTTAGAAAGTTTTGCTTTGGAGTGCCAAACAAAAATTGTTTAAAAATTGTTATTTAGAATTGCTGATTTTTTTTTCGTCAATCCTTGAAAGTCTTCGTGAGACTTTTGTGAGCTCGGGGAAGGGGTCTTACATTCTAACGCTCTTCTGAATTTAAGAATTATGGAAAATGGTTTTGAGGTCTCGAGTGAAAAAATTATAAGTAGAAAAAAAATGTTCTTAAAAATAATTAAAAATAGAATGAATTGAGAAAACTAAAAATGTCAGATCTATCAATTCCATTTTCGGTATTTTAATGTCAAAAACCTTTGTTGAAGGTATCACAAAAAGCCAAAGCACCTTTATATCGTCTATGAAGAAATTTTTGAATTTCTACTACTTCACTTCATATTAAAAATTGAAAATAAAATCGAAAATTTGCCAAAACTCTTTCAGATGCGGAAAACTCCAGCAAACATGGCTTTCTGATACAATAGTTATTTGTGAAACCAGTTGGGCAAAGCACTATTTTTCGTAATGAGCGAATTATGAAAAATAGTGTTTTCCAACGTGTTTCATACAGTATTTTTTCTAATTTTGATATAATGTGATCCTTTTTAATTCAAGTAAAAAGTAAAAAATAATATTAATAGTCAACGACGATGAATATTCGAATAAAAAAAAACAAACCATTTCTCAAAGAGAAATAAAAAAAATGGTCAGGTGTGGGGGGATTCGAACCCTTGCTAACTTCAATTAATTAATTGTCAAACGCAATACCATACTTTAACGTAAGTATGAAAGGCTTTTATGTACTTTTGTACCTGCTACCTGTAAGAGGGTCCCGCTTTCAAGCTAACAAGTACGCATTCGTTTTCATCTACATATCACACTCCTCATACTCAAAATTTCAGCTTTGCTAAAATGACGTAGGTTTACCGGCTCTGGGATCTTGGACTATTTTAATTGATTTCGACAAAGCACCCACGCTTTTTGGCATAGTCGTTGAATATTAAAATGATTTTTCACCTCTTAGTGCAGTGAAGAAAGTACTTCAAGTAGTTTAGCCTTGAAATTATAACAAATTTTATTCCTGTATATTTTGCAACTGGTGGTGAAATTTACTTTTCATCACCAGTTGCAAAACATTTAACTTTTCGCAACTGGTGATGAAAAGTAAAACATTTGATAACGTCAACGAATTTTAAAAAGTGTCACTTTAAATGTCAAAATTAGAAAAAAAGATATTTTATCCCATTTTGTTTTCATTCACGTTTGTTCTTTAATATTCTCTGCACAAAAAAACATGTTCCTCAATATACGACAAGAAACTTGTGGTGAAAAAGAAATCATGTATCATCATTGAGGCCCTTCCCCAGTGATAGTTTCATGAGTTGTTATTTTTCCATGTTCTCAGACTTACTTATATCAGTGGTATTAAGAGCAAGAAAAACTTTCGAGTTTTTGAGGAGTTGGTGAACCACGTGATCTTGAAATCCAAATTGGGTGTAGTCATATGAGTTGAAGTTTCCACTAATAATAATATACTGTGGAGAGCCAATCTCTCCGAATTTTGGTTTCGATAAATTTCACTTTAAAATCAATATATCCTTTATATTTTCACACGCTTTCATTTAGTTTCACTTGTTATATGACGATATTACTCTAGAGCATTGGCAACTTTGGTTTTGTATGTGGTCTGTCGGTCTATCTGTCTGTCCGGATGTGGCATTTTGAATAGATATACTCTGAAATCATTTGAGTGCTCCAAACAATATGTAATCAAAATATGAAGGAAATTGAAAAACTCTGAGGTGGTTCTTCCGTGTTTTTTCATTTTCTTCCAGTCATTTATTGTGTACGCATTACAGATCATAGAAATGATTCAATCGATTTAATTTCCAGCGAAAAAATACATAACCGGCAAGAGGGTTGCTATTGAAATTGAGCCCCAATGGAAAATTCCAATCATAAAATATCAAGAGAAAAAATTATTTTCCGTTTCTTTTTTTACAAAGAATGTGTAACTTTTACTGTAAATCCGAAAATAGAGGAAATATGGAAAACAATATGAGAAAAAAATATCCAACGTACTGTAGACAACCATAAAGAAATATTGAACTACGAAAACAATCAATCGATGAAACGTATCGAGTTTCACCGAACTGTGAACTATTATTTCCCTTTGTTGATTACAAGGTGGAAAAAATCTTAAAGTTAAAATTTCAAATATCTTATAAACGACTGAAAATATCTAAAAATGTCAAAAAAACAAAATTATTCCTTTAAAAAAAACCAAAAAAAAATATATAAAAAACAAAAAATTAAAAAACCCTTTTAATTATGACAGTAAAAAAATCAATTTGAAAGTGTTAACAAAAAACTTCGATGAATTATTCATCCTGATTTATTAGTACAGGAGATATGGCCAAAATATGAGAATATTAAAAAAATACACAAATTCATATTTAATAAATTTAATAACAAGGAAATTAACTCCTAATTCAAAAAAAAACAAATATTTCATTGAAGTTAAATAGCTTATGTTGATTGAATCCATGAAAAACGCTTTTGATATTTTCTCTGAAAACAATAGTACAGGATATATAATTTTTCTTTAAGATAATGCAGATTTCTAGAGAAACAAACAAAAACGATAGAGTTTGTCACAGTGAAGTCATTTGTTTTGATTGTTTCCACTAACAACTTTACAAGAATTATTCTTTGTGTTAGGATATTTATGTTACGAATTTTCTCAAATGCCTGAGCCTGCGCATCGTTCTTCCTCGACGTTTTTGGTTTCCCATATGCGTAAGCTTACGCATCTGTTTCTCTCGACGTTCTTGATTTCTCGAACACGTAAGCCTTCTCATCGTTTTCTTTAAAAATTATTTCTTAATTGTTTCTACAAAAATATTCGTTGAAGATTCTTCCCGAATTCAATAGTAGAGAGATATGTCCAAAAAACTAATTCAATTGAAAAGGATCCCAAATTCTCAAATAATTATGGACTGAACCAAAATAGAGAGAAAGTAGAAAAAACCGATCCAATTTGACAGTTTTTGCCAAAACCTCAAATGAATTTATGTTTGGAAAAAATGTTTATTTGTGTATTGAGGTATTGAGTATACAAAATCAGTGTTTTTAAATGGAACATTATTAGAATGTCAAATTTTAGTCGTGACTGAAGGTCAAGATCAAAAATTCATTCAATGCACCGTAAAATTCCGATTTGGCCAGAATATACTAGAATATCTTTTGTCCAACCATCCAAATAACAAGTCAATATTTCGCTGTTGTATATTGAGAATTCTAGATGAAAACTCTAATTATCAATTTGTTATAAAATGTAGTTTGTCGCTAGCCTTTTGTCTGATGGTATCCATTCACCTAACCTTTTGACATTTATCATTTTGAAGTTTCGGAGAATTTTTCAGTGCCAAACCCGAATTCCAAGTTTAATAATTCGATTACTATGTTTCGCATATAGGGTTGCCAGATTTCTTTAATAAAATTCCGGGACCGAGAAAATAATGAAACCATAACAAATAGAAAATACTATTATTGAAATATTGAGCATAGTACAATTCTAGTATATCGCTCCTGTAGAAACTCGCGAAATTTAACTTCATAAACTGGAACTTGATTATAAACTCTTGCTCAGGCATTATTTTTTGTTCATTAATAAAATATTTTGTGGAATCATTCGCTTTGATTTTCAGTATAACTCATTACTGGTGATTTACCCTGTATATCTTGTGATGCTTGAATATTGATTTCTTGGGAATATTTTTTTGTGAAATGAAGGATAACAATTTTTTTAGTTTTGACACAGACTTTCTAAACAAGTACTTTAATTACCCTTCACGGACACGTATCGTAAAACGTATTTCATTCAAACAACGTATTTTCGTTTTTTTAATATACATTTTCACATTTATGATAATGTTGGTAGTAAATGAAATGGTTTATATGGAAATTTTGGTTGTGCATGCTACGATTGATCTGATTATCCGTGTATTCTTGTAGAGATATGAAAACAAAATGTTTATAAATGAGTCTGAAATAAAAATCCCGTACTCTTTGATGATGGTTGCCTAGTGACAAGCAAAAATAATTGCTTGGTGGAGCCTGAAAATGCACCGGAGTGTTTTAGCAAAAAAAACATTCATTTACCCGCAATTTTTTTTTATATATTTTTACCTATACAAAACGGCAAACTATTCATAATGTTTGATAAATGTCGTCTTTTGTAGACAGTTGGGATTTTTTTTCATGATTATTTTCAACCATATAGTACCCGCGTCCATAAAAACTTGATGGTCCGAATTAAATAAAAAGTTGAATTTTATGTAAATTGTATTGAATCCATTGGTCGAATTATTGAGCATTTCACATCAGATAATTTGAAAAAACTCTGACGTTGATGGAGAAGTGATGAATGCATTCAAAGAAATAATCAATAATAGTTGATAACAATTCATTGTATTTAAATATTAGAATATATATATCTTTTGTCTATAGTGAAGTTGAACTTCGTCATCATCCTATGTGAAATATATAAAAGCTAGTATTTTTCCTAAGGAAAACTTATATAAATTCTCAACTTTCTCCTCAGAGTGAAAAAAGGAAAGGTTTCATTCTTGAAAGTCGCATGTTTGCTCTTTATTTCTCTCCCATCTACTGTTTTTTTCTGAAAAAAATATCATGAAATTTGGTTTTTTTTTTTGGAATTTTTGAATTTCAAGTGATTTTGAAAACATTGTCAAATGGTAAAATTTCTGCAACAAATTGTCCTTGTTTACAGAATTTAGTATCTTCTGTTGTTTCTGATCTAATTATTATTGTTTATTTCATTGTAGAATTCGGAGACAATTCAGTTGATGACCCAAATTATGAGATATCCGATAGCGATTTGTCCGAAATTGGAAATGTTAAAAAAACTGACGTATCTAAAAGTCTGTTAAATACCGAACTTCACTGTAACGGTAGAGATTTATTTGCTAGCTGGAACGACAATGAAAAGGAGAATGAAAATATTTCGAACAATTACTTATCACCGATTGAAACGTGCTTATCCGCTTCTCTTACGGAACCAGGTTCTTGTGATGATAAAAATATGGTCGTTATGGAATCTCGAGGAAAAAAAGGCGATAAAAAAGCAAATTTTTGTGTTATTGTAAGAAAAAACAACAGAAAATAGCTCGTCATCTGGAGACGAAGAAGAAGTAAAAAAGTTCATGTCATTACCAAAAGGTGTTCCTGAAAGGAAGAAAATCATCGGTGACATTCGTAAGCGAGAAAACTTTGTTTTCAACACCGACAAAAATTACAACGACGGAGAGTTGATCGTTTCACGGCGTCCTAAAAATGCTGAAAATAAAAGTGCCAAAGATTTTGGGGCATGCGCAAATTGTAAAGCTTTTTTTTCCAAACTGACATTGAGAGTTCATTTTAAATCTTGTACAGGAATAAATAACCAATATCATAGAATGGCCACTGTACTGAGCAAAAAAATCGCTGCTAGAATTCATCCCAAAGCTTCCAAAATCGTTGAGAATTATTTATTTCCTCCACTGCGAGATGATGATGTAGCAAGAGCTATCAGATATGATGAACTCATAATTATTTATGCGAACAAAATGGTTCAGAAGTATCGAGAATCGAGACATTTCCAGATGATTCGACAGAGATTACGATTACTTGGGAAATTCCTGCTCACGATAAAAAAGTCCAACAATGGGATATCAGATCTCACTTCCATTTATGATCCGAAATATGTGGATGATGTACTAATAGCTATTAACGTGTCTGCTAAATATACCGAAAGTGAGAATAGTTATGAAGCACCGTCAGTAGCGTTCAGTTTGGGTACATTACTGAAACAAATTGGAAATATGTTAATTACTGAGAGTATAAAGGATCACAATGACTTAACCAAGAAGAATACAGAAGACTTCTTGAAAGTATTCGCCCAGGAGGTAAATATAAACGTCAATAGAATCGTTGCAGAGACGCAACTGAAGATGCAGAGAAGGAAAAATATTATTCTGCCATCCATGGAAGATATCAGGAAATTGTGTGATTATTTGACCACTGAAAGGAACCTCGCGTTAAATGATGTCAAAAAAATGATCTCTCTAGCAACTTGGTTGAAACTGGCAGAATTAACATTAACGTCCATCCAATTATTTAATAGGCGTAGAGCAGGCGAAGTTGAGAGGATGAAAATTGAGGATTTTGAAGCATATCAAACAATCGAAGAAAGTAACGCTGATTTATTTAAGTCGCTATCAAACATATCTAAGCAAATTGCCAGAAAATATATAAGATTTACAATAAGAGGGAAGTTAAATAGAACAGTCCCAGTACTTTTGGATACAAATTTGTTGGAATGTGTGAAATTAGTCATAAAATATAGAACAGAAATTGGAGTGTCGAAATATAATCCGTATATTTTTGGATTACCAGGAGGTGATAAAAAACAATACCCACATCTTCAAGCTTGCAATTTAATGCGCAAACATTCCGAATGTTGTGGGGCTAAACATCCAGAGAGACTGAGGGGAACTCATTTACGGAAACATATTGCCACTACCTGTGTTACGTTAAATTTAGAAGCTCAAGATATCTCTGATCTGTCCAACTTCATGGGCCACTCAGAAAATTTCCATAAAGGAATTTATAGGCAGCCGATTGTTAGCAGAGAAATTTTAGGTATATCAAAACTATTGGAGGCAGCTCAGGGAATTGAAGCAGCAGATGATAGTGATGACAATAATTCCAGCAGTGATGAAGAAAGTGGAGGGGGTTATAAATATAAAAAACCCGCAAAACGCAAACTTGCCAGGTCAGACTTACGGTTAAACACCTCTTGGAAGACTGCGTAGAATACAGGGACCTCAAACACCAAAGTGGAATCCAAGGAAACATCTCAAAAATATTATCCAATGATAAAAGAGACATAGATAAATTACTCACCTTCCTCGATTTAGCTGGTTTATAGTTATAGTTAAGACAAGAAATGTACTCAATGTCTTGGCTAGCAAAACATTAGGGGCAGCTAATAACCTCAGTAGTTGATGATGCCTTATCAAAATACAAAAAAAAAAAAAATAATAATATAATTAATTCTGATAATAACATTTTGGAACCAACGTTTTATCTTACCTTACCACATATAGAATCTTTAAACTATAAATTCAACAAATTATTTTCCAAGATTCCTAACATCAAAATCGCGTATAAAAACCAAATAGTATTGAACAAGATTTTTTCAAAGTTGAAAGACAAAGATCCTCTATTAGACAATTCGAACTTGGTGTATTGTATCCCTTGTTCTCAATGTGAAAAGAAGTACATTGGCCAAACCAAAAGGAAATTGAAAGACAGAATTACCTCCCATAAAAGCGATATTAGAAATTTAAAAAAAACTTGTTCATTAGCTCATCACACCATGGCTTTGAACCATAACCCAGATTATGATAATGTGAATATCTTGGAACATGAATCTAATGTAAAAAAGATAACTTTTCTCGAAATGACACAAATTTTCAAAGAACCTAATTCAATGAATTCGAGAACGGACATTGATAATCTCAGCATAATCTATTCATATTTACTCAGTCGTTCTCCGTATGAGACAGACCACATTTCAATACATTAACATAAGTGTGTCCCCTGGAATGGTGGGTATTGAATTTTTCACTTTGTCAATTTTTTCACTTTTTCTAATAGACTCATATTTTCTCTGGCAGTCTCCTTATGAGACATACCAAAATCGTTTCAATTAACATAAGTTGGTACCCCCGATTTGTTTGGTGATATTATTTTTCACCGCATTGTATGTTGGCAACAGGTCTAAGATCTATTTTCCATACTTGTCAATTGTCAACTTCATATACTTCAATGATCATTCATTTTTCATTTGTCACCACTGCCTCTTGAATCCAACATGACCTCCATGAGAGCCCATTTGGAATTTTAAAATGTTACACCACAATGAATAAACTTAAAACGATGGCGAATATCTATGCCAAACTTGCCGCACAAAGAAATAGGTGTACGTTCCTTATGAACTGCAAGAACAACAATATCATCCCACAACACATCACTCATGGTATCAAGAATATAGTAGATCTGACCGCAGCAGCTGTTGGAGGGACACTCCATCACACATCACAATTTAATAACAGGTTAAGGAATAATCTTTTAAATTTAGAGATAAAAATTACTCACGATGGCATTCGTGATTTGGAAAGAATGTTGGTTAATACAAAATCAAACAACAATAACCTTAGTCCATATGATATTGCCATGGATTTTTATAAACGGCAGTCTATTGCGTATAACCGACAGTTTTTCCAAATTAGAAGGTGAACATTCTCAAACTCAATAAACTTAAACAATCTCACAAATGTAAAATAATAACAACAACCACTTGGATTAAAAATTTGACAGAAACAATAATTCCTTCAGAAATCTGGAATTTTCTAGCTCTGGGACCAAAGTTCAGCTTGGAACCGAAAAATAAAGATATCAATATTCCAAAATTCTTAGCAGATGTGGACTCGATTGCACAATTTGTGCCTACGAATGAAAGAAATATTTTTTTAACTCAAACGACGAATATCATTACCAATTTTGTGCACACCAATGATTCCGTTAATAATTCATTGTACAATACTTACATTAAATGCAAACATTTTCTCAAAAACAATCACACAGTTAAAAATTATTCAATCAGATAAAATGAAGGTGACGACAATCCTAACGCAAGAACAGTACTCTTCACTTTCATCTAACATTCTTAATGATACTACTTATTATCAATCAATAAATGGGAACCCCTCTAGTACCATTCAACAAAAAGCGAATAAACTGATCACAGAGCTAGAAAAAAAGAATATGATTTCTAAAGAAGGAGCCCCTTCTTTTAGAGTGTATAATGGAACTATTAACAAGTTCTATGGATTACCAAAAATTCATAAACCAACACTTCAACTCAGACCCATCATTTCAGGTATTAACAGTCCTAATAGAGGAGTAGCACAATTTGTTACTAATATACTCACACTGTCATACAATTCAAACAATAATTATTTTGTCGAAGACTCCTTCGAATTTTGCTCTTTCATAAATGAGTTTCAACTTCCTTTTGATTTTAAGATTATTAGTCTTGATGTAGTATCTTTGTTCAATAACATTACAGTAGAAGTGGCAAAAGATAGTATCTCCAGACACTGGAATGATATTTCCTTACATTGCAATGTTTCCGAAGTGTTATTCTCAAAATTGATTGATTTCCTGTTCGATACAACAGTTTTTAGTTTTTAAAATAAAATTTATAAACAATGTCTAGGTATGCCAATGGGCAGCCCAGTTTCCCCGATAATCGCTCAATATGTAATGGATGATCTCATTGATGATGGTTTAAACAAGATTTGATTTGAGATCCCATTTTTAAAGAAATATGTAGATGACATTATATTGAGTGCCCCTCAGGACAAATTACAAGAATTGTAACTTGTTTTCAACTCTTATCATGAAAAACTGCAATTTACCATCGAAGAAGAAAACACAGAACAGAGTGTCCCCTTCTTAGATACAAAATTAATCAGAAGGGCAGACAATACTCTAATCACCAGCTGGTATACCAAACCAGGTGCTTCAGGAAGATTCTTACATTACGAATCATGTCATCGACACAGACAAAAGATAAATCTGGTCTTATGCATGAAAGATAGAGTAATCAAAACAAGTCACACTTCACTAAGAACAATCAATTTAAAAAAACTTTTGCAACTTTTCATTAATAGTGGATACCCACGAAACCTTGTTTATAAACTGATTTTCAGTAGGTCTTCCATTGATATTGATCATCCAAATAACAACAATAATAATAATAATATAATTAATTCTAATAATAACATTTTGGAACCAACGTTTTATCTTACCTTACCACATATAGAATCTTCAAACTATAAATTCAACAAATTATTTTCCAAGATTCCTAACATCAAAATCGCGTATAAAAACCAAATAGTATTGAACAAGATTTTTTCAAAGTTGAAAGACAAAGATCCTCTATTAGACAATTCGAACTTGGTGTATTGTATCCCTTGTACTCAATGTGAAAAGAAGTACATTGGCCAAACCAAAAGGAAATTGAAAGACAGAATTACCTCCCATAAAAGCGATATTAGAAATTTAAAAAAAACTTGTTCATTAGCTCATCACACCATGGCTTTGAACCATAACCCAGATTATGATAATGTGAATATCTTGGAACATGAATCTAATGTAAAAAAGATAACTTTTCTCGAAATGACACAAATTTTCAAAGAACCTGATTCAATGAATTCGAGAACGGACATTGATAATCTCAGCATAATCTATTCATATTCACTCAGTCGTTCCCCGTATGAGACAGACCACATTTCAATACATTAACATAAGTGTGTCCCCTGGAATGGTGGGTATTGAATTTTTCACTTTGTCAATTTTTTCACTTTTTCTAATAAACTCATATTTTCTCTGGCAGTCTCCTTATGAGACATACCAAAATCGTTTCAATTAACATGAGTTGGTACCCTGGGTTTGTTTGGTGATATTATTTTTCACCGCATTGTATGTTGGCAACACGTCTAAGATCTATTTTTCATACTTGTAAATTGTCAACTTCATATACTTCAATGATCATTCATTTTTCATTTGTCACCACTGCCTCTTGAATCCAACATGACCTCCATAAGAGCCCATTTGGAATTTTAAAATGTTTATACACTTATGTTTAAGTAATCTTGATCAATTTTGATCAAAGTTTTAACTATATATGACTATATCAAGAGTGTTGTCTATTGTGACATGGTATTTTATAAATTGCTGCAAGTGAAAGGGATTTTTAACCTCACTTTTGTAAGTACACATATGCCTATTTGGTTTTCAAATCTTATAATGGTCAATTTTAATTCATTGTAGAGTTCCTGATGAAGAGACAATAAATGATCGAAAGCTTGAATAGAAAAAAGAGTACACTTTTTTTCCATACCCCTGTTGACTGCATACCCGAATTTAAAAGGGATTATATATATATATATATATATTATATATATACCCGAAGACAAATCACAATCTTTATCAATAACAAAAAAGTCAAACTTTTTCTTCCAACAACGAGATGCTACTTCTTTGAATTGTTGAAAATCCATGTCGATATTTGCATGATCATCATAAATATGTTTTAAATTTGTTGTCTTGTGGAAATATTATCAATAAATTTGCATTGTCGCGAATGAGTTGTTTTGGGATGGCTGAATATGTTTGACAAATATAAAAGCAGTCTGCTTTCCTATGTCGGCCAAAGGAAAAATAATCCTTGATTATATTTTGATCACAAGTTGCAACATCATCAAATATTATGATGGAATTTGTTTCAATGTTATCTGCAGAAGGTACATCTTCACGCTCACTATATTCATAAAATCCAATTTCATTGAGTGGTGTTTGAGCAAAGTACGTAAATATTGATACTTGGGCTGAGTCAATGATTTTGAGTATAGATAGATATTTTCGAATCTTAATCCATTAGGATGTTCTATCAGTGACAACATGTTTGTTTTACCAGATCCACTACTACCGACGATTAACCCACGTTTAGAATCATCCCCGAATAGTACACCATGTTTTCCTTCAACATTTTGCTCATCATTATTGAAATCATAATTGTTGATGGGCAGTGAAACGTTCTGTTTTCGTAACTTCATAGTGACTGGAAGTATATATAGAGGTGTGTCGACATATATAGCAGATTAAAATGGTAAAGTCTGAAAAAGGAGCAAGAGGTCACCCAAGAAGAACAAGACAAAGAGGCAGAGGGTTTTGTCAACTCATTAATAGATGAAATACCTCTCGAGTTCCATCTACCGAAATACAATTATTGTGGACGTGAGTGTGATCAACTTTATCAAGGTATTTTTTATTTGTCCGTTTTTTCTATAGTGGGCACCAAGTTACAACAACGATTAGAACGTAAAGATTCTGGCACTAATTATCTGGATGACGCATGTAAAGAGCACGATATAGCGTATTCTAAAAGTAAAATCCTCAGTGACAGACATCGAGCTGACGAAATATTGGAAAATAAAGCTCGGGAAAGAGTTAAAGCGAAAGACGCCAAAGTAGGAGAAAAAGCAGCTGCTTGGTTCGTAACGATGCAATGAACGGAAAACGTAAACTTGGAATGGGACTGAAAAAGAAAAAAGCGACATCGACGAAAAAACAAACACGAGTTATTCGTGCACCCAAAAAAGGAGGATTCCTTCCATTTTTACTACCATTGTTGGGAGCACTTGGAGCAGTGGCGGGTGGCAGTGCGGGCATTGCGAAAGCGGTGAACGATGCTTAAACCAATCGTGAACAATTAACGGAACAGAAAAGACATAATCTAGCTCTCGAGCCAAAATCCGGAAAGGGATATTATCTTCGGCCTTACAAGGGTTATGGTTTACGAAAGAGAAAAAAACAACAAAGCCAAAGGGGTTTCAGCAGCAGCAGAAGCAGCCATATTGGAAAAAAACAAGAAAATAAAATTACCTCGACGCATAATGTCTGATATAGATCTCATCACGTATGCAAAAATATTGAAAATTCCACATTTCCGAGGCGTATTCATGCGTGATTCATTACCAAAAAGAATTTGGAAAACAAATGAATCGGGTAAGTTAATCTCGATGAACAAAGAGGGCCTGGTACTCATTGGATAGCATATACGAAAAACAAAAAAGTCATCTATTATGATAGCTTTGGTAATTTACCACCTCCAATTGAACTTGTGAGATATTTCAAAAGCAACGGGGGTAGTGATGTGATCATCAGATATAATTATGATACAATGCAAAATTTCAATTCCTATCAATGTGGACAATATTGTCTCAGATTTTTATATAATCAATACAACTAATGAATAATATGCCATTTGTTTTTGAAACCTCAGTCATGTCATATACATTTACACTCAGTGGAGATTCGTCAATTTTAAGTGATACTGTCAATCCCCCATTATTTTCAGATCAAGATGTTGAATATGAAATTGGTTTGGTAAATTTTGATACATTCAATAATATTCCAAATATTGATGAAACAAACAATTTATTGGTATGGGGTGTGGATGATGAATTCAAAGTTGAAATTCCCACGGGGTCTTATGAAATTGAAGAGATTATAAAAATAATAAAGGATGAAATGTATCGGATAGGAGGAGGAACTATTATCAATATAACAACAGACTGAAAGAGATTTACAATTTCGATTAAAAGCACCGATTGGATTAATTTCAATATCGATCGTTCCATTGGAAATTTATTGAGATTCTCAAAAATCGAACTCGAACCCAACAAACATTATACCTCAAAAAATAAAGTTAATATTTTGGCAGTCAATACACATTGTATAGATTGTAACATTGCAGTAGGATCATTTCTGCATGGAGAACCTGTTCATCTAATCCATCATTTTTTCCACAAGTTCCAAATGGCTATAAAATAGTAGAGCAACCAGTTAGATACTTCATTATCCCGTAGTATTAAAACCATCAACAATATAACCTTAAATGTGCTCGATCAAAATAGTGATTTGGTGAATTTTCGCGGTGAAACCATAACAGTCCGTTTACATCTTAGGAAAATCGAATAGATATGGTGTTACAATTCCATCGATTTCAACTTCCATACAAAAACTATAAAAAGCAGCAGCGTCGTATAAAGAAGCCACATGGTTTTTCAACGCCATTGAAAACGTTAACATCCGAAAATCGACAATTTTCAAATTCTCTCGGTTTTTACGTCCTAATATAATGGATTTGTTGAATGTAACAGGTCAACCTTTTAGTGACACGACCAATGAAGATTATCAATTCCATACTTATCAACCATACAATGTTGGAGCCCTCAACAACAATGATGAAGTAAGGATTTCGGTACAAGATTTAGATGCATACACACTGCCATGTAACAGCCTCATTACATAGAAGGCGAAATATTAACGGATCGAAACAAAGTGCCTACCAAATTTGAAGTTATTAATAATGGCATAGCATATTTATTTAGAGAACTGAGATATGAATTGAATGGTGTTGTAATGGATTCTGTTCGAAACGTTGGTCTAGTTTCCACATTGAAAAATTACCTATCGTTAAACGAAAATGAAAGCAAGCTGATGCAGAATGGGGGATGGTTTCCAAAAAATGAACATAAACTTTTAATTGATGATAAGGGGAACTTTAATGTATGCATACCGTTAAAAATGTGGTCGGGATTTTTCGAAGATTACCAAAAAATTATAATGAATATGAGACAAGAATTAGTTCTTATTCGAGAAAAAGATGACATTGATGCTGTTATTGCCACATATAATTCGGAGAAACCAAAAATTCAAATAACTGAATTACATTGGAACGTACCTCATATAACACCAAGTATAAATGAACAACTACGTTTGAATAAAATAGTTCGTAGTAATACAGAATCACCCATCAAATTTAGAAATTGGGAATTCATCGAATATCCCACACGACACCTTGGTCTGTTAAAACTTCAACCCAATTGGAGAGTCCTCGACATATCATTATTGCTTTTCAAGATGCATGCAAAGGTCAAATTTTGAAAGATATGAGTAAATTTAATCACTGCAATCTAACAAATGTACGAGTATTTTTGAATAATGAAAGATTTCCCTATCAAGATTTAAATTTAGATTTTGATACCAATCGATTCGCATCACTATACGAAATGTTTGCAAATTTCCAAGAGAGTTATTATTACATCCAAACCAACCAACCCATATTCAACCCCAGAGAATTCAAAGACAGAGCTCCAATTATTCATATCGATTGTTCCCACCAAAAGGAAATCATTCAGAGCGGATCTGTCGTTTTGCGAATAGAATTTGAAACATCAAAACCTACGGGCAATAATGTGGCTGCAAATTGCCTAATATTACACGAAAAAGAATTTTATTTCAATCCCTTAAATACAATAGTGCGACAATGAGTCGTCTCACTCAGACAGTTGATAATGTTACCTCAATACAGATGCAGGTTAGTTCAATTCATCCGCCACTTGACACAACTCAAAGCTGGAATTGAATATTTAGAGAAGGGAAAATTGATTGAGCGAGAATTGGAAATTCTTCAAATATGAGATAAGTTATCGATTTTCAAGGCTTCAAAGTGGAGAATAACAAATTTGTAGTGAAATATATAAGCCTGTTTCGATGGTGATCGCCGTTTTAGTCATTACTTGTTAAAACCGCCATTTCCCTTCAACAATCTACCACATGACTTGAAAAAACAAGCATTGTGGCTAATGAAAAACCTCCACTACATAGATTGGAATGTGGGTTTCACTCTTCTACATCAATTTGGAAATATTATACAATATCTTACCCAAGGAGCAGATGCGGTGTATGTAAAAGGAAGAGAAACATTCAACTTTATCGAGAAATATTGTAGCTGTCCTGTTCATGAATTGGATGAACATCCCCCTTTGAAAATAGAAGTGCCAATGTTTCTTTATCATAATAATAAAGATAAATGCGTATGTGCTTTATCAAATGTATACTTTTTGTACACAAATTTCATAATGAATGATGATAACTAAATGTATAGAGAAACAAGTTGAGACTTGTTGAAAATGAATAAATTATTTTTATTCTCCCCTCCATTCCTCCACATTTTTGATTATATAAAAACATAAAAATGTATTAATGCAACCAGTATATTGAAGTATACCTTACTTTATTGCACCACTATAAGCAGCAGCAGTAGACTTTTCCAAACAAAATGAATCAAGAAGCATGTTACTGTATTCATCCATTGAAGGACCATTGTCATTTCAAACGGAGTTTGCATCAATTTAGTGAAGAAGAACTGGAAAAGTTTCCCCCACAATATTTGATTGAGAGAGCTCAACCAATTGAACTCTTGTATGCGTGGCATAAATTACCGAGGGATTATCGAAATAATTTCAATTTACAATTCAGCTACCTTGTTTCATGCATTACAACCGACCAGATTGGCGAACTCACATAGACGGTCCACCAACATCACAATCAAAATGTCATCTATGTAAATTACCTCTTGAACAATTGTAATTGAGAAATAAAAGATTCAAGTGTTTTATTTTTGTTTTTGTTTTCCAGATATTTCAAACAATGTGAGTACATTTTCATAAATAATTGTGATACATTAGTCATCATAATCATCACAGAAACGATTGAATAGAAAGTGATAGTCATCGTGTAAATCCATATCACATTCAAACCTTGAATTTATTTTGACACCACATGGACCTGTTTTGATATATAGCATGGAGATCACTTGTATTGTGAAACAAATGAAAATGATCTCTCGAAACATGCAACTTCATATTAATATCATGTTCTTTCAAAATATATAAAAGCAATTGATAACATGATCTACATAAAAATAAGTTTAGAGTTTGAATTTCATATCTATTAACCCATACACAATATTAAGGTTCGGGATACTCTAATTTCCCATTATAATGATGAATAACTGCACTTCGCTCTTGAGATGTAGAAATATTACGTTCATATAACATATCAACAGGAATGTAAGCATTATCGGAACTTGAACACTCTAAAATTTTCTTCCATTCATAATTACTATATTTTTAAACAATTTCTAAAGTTAAGCTCAAAGGTAATGATAGTGTATTTTCTGAAGTAAAGCTCAAAGGAAATGTCAACTAACTGATAAAAGGTATTATTGCTCGTATATCTTGACAAATTCTCTTAATACAAAGTTCTCTCAATTGCATATTGATTCCTGAAACAAAAACAAAATCAATGCACTATAATGACCCCAACGAAGCGCATCGAATGATTGGGAAATTATTCTACGTTTATCGTCATGAGGACTAGGAGCAATTTTCGTTTGTTCTATGCTGAATGCATTATGAGCATAGGCACTGATACTTTGTTGTGATATATTTTTGTTTTTAAATTCTTTCAGGCAAACGACATAATCTTCAAAAGTTATCATATTTTTCATTACATACTTTTTGACTCCCTTAGATGTTTTCTTTATGCCCAAATTATTCATTTCAATATCTAATCGTTTTTGGCTCATACCCTTTTTCATTAATTTTTCCCTTGAACGTTCCCTATCTTGTTGAGTGACGAGTGTTTTGAAAGCAAATGGAGGCCAGCAAAATGTGTAATGATTCTACCATTCGTTTCATCTTTCATTAGACCAGGGATTTTATTGTTGACCAAAGGAATATTGTACTCATTATTTCCCTCATAATCAGAGGTATCAAATTTATTGATATGTTTTTTGATTACATCTCCATAAACATCTTCACAGGTCAATTCATGATAAACTGTCTGTATCTGTGTACATTAACTTGCAATTGTCCGATCCGATTGTGGGTTACATGAAATTCTAATTAAACTCATACATACAAAGTTTAGAAATGTCCAAAATAGTCATGCCAATGTAAAGGGGTTTGTTGAAAATCAATTCAGCTTTTTTCAATTCAATCGCCATGAAATCTTTATCAAAAATGGTTCTACTATGGAAACGTGGACTAGCAATTAGGTTTTTGGCTCCATAACGACCTTCATAAAAATTCACCAATTTACACCAATTTACCGATGAATCATCTGGAATCATTGTCACATCAATATTTGTATCGGCCCATTTAAAACCTCCGAAAGGTAATGGTTCAGACATGGCCCAACCATATAAGTTGTTTACATCGAGATACAAAAGTATTTTGGCAGGCTTTGAGGGATTATAGTTAGGCATGTATTTATTGTTGGCTTCTGGAAATCGGTTACTACAAACCAAAATTCCACCTCTAATTGCCTTTTCCACAAACAGTATCATATCAATATTTTTATTTCCCATGAATCTGCAAGTAGCAGAATATCAGTTTTCATATACAAATCGCTATATTCTCTAAGAGTTTTCATCTTAAATGCCAACCAAATATCTTCCTCGCACAACTCTTCATCACGCAATTTGTTGTAGAATTTTTCAATGGATGGAAGTTGAGTTTCATTTAATTTTTCCACATTATCTAAAAAATCATAGGGGAATAGCCCTTTCCTAGTCAAAAGTTTGAATGTTTCATCATTCAAATCTTTGAACTCTCGCTTCAAATTTTTAAGATTATCCATACACAATGTGATACGAGTTCATCAAGACCCGCTCCCATGAATCTGAACGAATCTATAAATCTAAATTTTATTTTACTATCACAATCATTGAGAGTAAACGAAATGTATTTTTCTTTATTCAATGGAAGCACACTCAGAGCGCTCCTCTTGGCTACATCTATAATGATGAAGTGGGCATCATAATTTGACATATTATGGCAAATGACTGTTACAATAAACAATTTTTTTAAAGATAGGTTGCAGGCTTGATGCGCAAAACCACGAAATTGTCCCGTGAAATGATCGTAATCTCGTACAATGACATCATTGACCTTGAACATTTTTTCACAAATGTGACAAGTTCCAAAATTTATAGATTTTGGTTTTTCAATCATTGGCAAAATATTGAGTATTTTACCTTCTACAAACTGTGCAATATTCTTTATTTCCGTGGAAAACCATTCCATACAATCTTCACCTTCATAACTATTAAAATAAGGAAGGGAATCATCATAACAACACTTTAGGTAATAGCCCGCCGAAAATGACTTGTGTAATTGATATTTTGTTGTTGATTCTGTTAATTTTAAATTGCATGGCTCTAAAATGGATTCGATATCAACATAGATTACAAAAGGCACTTCTTGTTTGTAAACAAAATTTTTAAATTCCACAAAGTCATATTTCGGGAATGATATTCTACAATGGTTTTTTTTCTCACACAACACGTAATGATTTGTCAATTTTTCTTCGCTAATGAAATAATTTAGACAGCGATCACATAAATGAATCTTTCTATGGTTTTTGTTGACTTGACTTGATACTAGACGAGACATATTTTTGATCCAGCAGTAGTGAAATTTAATTTCAGTATCTTCATCATCTGGTATCGGTGCGGTGTAATCATTCATTTTAGGGAAATAATAATTTTGAATTAATAGCAAATTAACATGTTGTTCTAATTTACTTTTAGTTAACCTTACTGGCACTACTTTATACAAAGAACTTTTATCGGTAATATTCAATTCCAACGCGGAAACGTTCACGGAAATATTATTTAATTTTTAAAATTTATTGATATGATTAAGTTTCATGGGCATTTCTAGACCTTTAGTATTTAAAACAAGGCTGTAATGGGGATACGATTTCGCATATAGATAATTTCCTGTGGGTGGGTATAAAGCACTAACTATACTCCAAAAAAGCATGCATCATCATCATTATTTTGAATGTTGATACATACTTTTTTCTTGAAATTTGTAATGGTAATTCAATAAAAGATGTTTCATTACCGATTTCATATTTGTTTATAGCCACTCCCAACAATATAATTTTTTGTAACGCCCAACCGCTTGATTCTTCAGATAACTCTGATAGTTTATTCAAGATGTAATCAATGACATGTTCTCGATACCATACAACCAGATCCGTCCCCTGATCTAAAACTGCATTCGGAGTAGCAAAATATATTTGACTTATTACTTCCTCATCAGTTGATCGTTTTACAAAATCTGCCCAAAGAGTAGTATTCACTTTCAGAGCTGGCATTTCCCTCAGAATTTTGTTAATAATTTTTTTAAATAAAATAAATCCATCGGACAAAAACGCTTTTATTTTTTTATGTTTTAAATTAATGATAACGCCCGTCTTGACTCTGTTATTGAAACACGAGTGAACATTTTCCCAATAAACCCTACGCTCCTGCTTTAAACCTACATTTTTACTTTTTACTTTCAGTAAACATTTCAATCGTTTCAGTTGGCCAATTTTGCTGATAATTTTACTTTTCTCCCCCACTTTAAGTTTCAATTTCTTCAAAGCTTTGTTACACTGATATGTTGATTGATTGCTTTGATTGCATTTTTTTTTCATCTGAATTTTCTTTGATTAATTTTAACGTTTCATCAATTTTAGA
Organism: Gonioctena quinquepunctata; assembly: GCA_018342105.1. NCBI lineage: Eukaryota > Metazoa > Arthropoda > Insecta > Coleoptera > Chrysomelidae > Gonioctena > Gonioctena quinquepunctata. The sequence continues at coordinate 162,744 of JAFIRS010002426.1, forward strand.
TAATGTTCCTCTGAATGTATCCATAACGTATCACTTTTATTTATGAAAAAGTAACTCACCTATACAATCCATTTGGATTCAACGATTTCAAAAGATGAGGCAGGATATATTTTCCCGACGTCTTTGGTTCCCCTGAATATGCATATTTTTCTAGTGGAAAATTTGCTATCTGTGGTTTGTACTCATCGGTTACTCTCTGGGGCAGGAACACGACGTTCTCCTCTATTTCCAGGAGGACTGCCTCACCAAACTTTGTTTGCACCAATTTAGCTGTGTGGATTTTATATTCTTTACCCACAATCAGATTTTTCAGCTTGATAACTGGTTTTGGAATATTGTATTCTAAAAGAGATATTGATTTCAATGCTTTGAGATCCATTTAAAAAAAACACATATTCTAGAATTTTCATTTTTTATTTTTCTATTTTATTTTTTTATTTGGGGGTTCTTGGGTGGTAGGTTCTGTGGTGGTGGTGGGTAATGGTGGTGATGGTGGTGGTGGGCTCTGAGGTTGCGAACGCAAAAATCCCTTTGACAAAATCCACAACCCGCGTGGTCCAAATTCAATCTACAAATATGAAAATCAATAAACTTATATGACAACTGAGTTTTGAACTCACGAAAAATCTCTTCAGTTCTCTAAAAAATCTTCCTCTAAAAAATTCATCTCGTATTCTTCTTTTTTATTTCTACAAAAAAAAAGAGTTTTCATTCGAACAATACTGAAGAAAGTAAAAAACTCACGAATAAACATTGATATTATTTTGGTCGCTCATGATCTGTAATAAAAAATTATCATTGGTAAAAAATGAAAAAGTTTATAAGGAAGAATAATTTTCATCAAGATCTAGGAATACTGATTTTGTAGGGAACGGTAGGAAACATGAATATCACAATAAAAACTCACCTTGATTTCTCTAGAACACCACAATATACTTAAATGAATACTGAAGTACTTTTGATCTGAAAACAAGAGTCCTCCATATATATACTGAATACCCACCACTTCTAGTATTTATTTAAAAATCAACACTTTTACAAACAAAAGTTCAAGTTAAGCATTCTCTTACATTCGTCTTGACATTTTCCCAGTGACTCACTCCTATTAACATACATGCAAGTAACCTTTCAATTTGAATACAAGGATTCTGATGTCATCCATTCCACACAATGATGACCTTTCATATATAAAAATTTACCACTCCTATAATACACGCAAACATTAAAAACAATTGGAATGCTTCATATTAGGGACCCTCAAATGTATTCATTTCGAGTGCTTATTGTCTATTCAGAGTGTGGAGCTGTCACGAATACTTTCATATTCATGTTTTGAATTTACTGTACCTCCAATTATATCCCCAAAAACAGAATAATGTGATATAGATGTTTATTCTTGAAAATGATAAAAATAGCTCCAAATATATTTATTTTCAATGACTGGTAAAATGATTAAAAATACTATATACTCAACCCATTACCCCCTATGGATCATATCCTTATTACCCATACTTATATTTTCGAATGTTTATTTATTGTCCCATAAGGGATAGACTGTCAAATATATTTATTTCGAATGCTTATTGTTCCATCGGGAAAATGTACTATCAAAAATATTTTTATATTTATGTTTCAATCACTTGATGAGTGAATATTTACTTAAAAAAGCACATAATTCATCTTCGACTTAAAACAGACATGGTACTTCGACTTCGGTATATAGGTTTGACCTTCGACTCACAACGAACATAGCCCTACTACTTATCTTGTTCTGTAAAATCTTTTGGATATATTTTGAATAATAATTCATATAAACCTCGTGTTCCTTTATATCTTCTATTTTTAACGATTATATCAGAACTGTCTATAATCAATTTAGAATCACCAATGGAAAGGTATATGCCACTAATATACTTTCTCGGTAAAGGATCATATTGTTCTAAATAATCAACATATGATCTTTAAGCAATATCTTCAGGTATATTGGTAGAAGGAGTATCAATTCTGCTATCTTCATTTTCCTAATCTGATCCAATATCTTCAGTTCACTCGGTTCATCATAATCAAAAATATCATCTTGTTTATCGTTAACTCAAATTTTTGGAGGTCTGTGTGACGAGGAAGTAAGAAGCTTCATTGATAACCGACGTGGAATCTTATGAATATTTTTTTTTATTATCATGTTTGGGTGTCTTTTTCAATTTTCAAGATATAATTTTGAAGTTGAGAGAGGAAACGAGGGTTGTGACTGTTGTGATGATTGTTCTTCACTTTCACCTTGTTATTTTTGTAAACTCTCATTTTGCAATATATCTTCAATATTTTTCAAGTGTTTTGTAATCGGGTTGAACATACTTTCATGCAAGATTTCTCCATACTTTGAAATATCCAATTTATTTTCCACGATTTTACGCTTATTGATGAGCCTCTCCTTCAAATATTTTTCATTCACTTTCATTGATACTATTATTATTATAACTTTGTATTTGAATTAATCAACTTTTCAAACAGGTGTCGATCAGCTTTTGAAACAGTTGCCGATCAGCTTTCGATGAGCTTTTGATCAGGTTTAAACAGGTAACTGTTGAGTTTTGAACATGTTTGGTGAGGAACTAAGCGTTGTCTATTTCAAACAAATGAGAAATGATCGAGACCTTTTCAATATCGCCCATCATTGATTTCACAATCTCTAAAAATGGAAATGAAGCCGTAGGATTCTCGCCAACACAAAGAACACATGGCTTTGAATGCATCGAATGTTAGATCAGTTCCTACGTGATCGTTATAGATTCAAATCGTCCTGTTTGAATGCAATCGAACAATTAGCATTGTCTCGAATCAAATGTTTAGGTATTTTGGCATAATTCTGATTCAAATAGAATGGATCCACAGAAGCATGTCTTGACATACTGAAGTATTCACGAATAACTTCCTGATGATCACATGCAACATCAAAAATGAAAATCGAAGTAGGCCGTGTCTCAGACGTGTGCATTATATTTTCACTCGCAACACTTCTATTTGTTTAAGATGATCCAAAAAAGGGAGAGTTCCCTTATTTAACTTGCTTCGTTCGTATGCCATTCTTTCTGGTTCAAAATTTGTTATCCATTTTTTGAGCACTTGTCGACATTCAATTGAGCTGAAATTTGGCAGGTGTTCATAATTCCGATGACAATGCATTATTTGATTTTTGTTAGAGAAAAAACCAAAATGGCAGCTCCAAGGTGGCGGGCGAGTTTTGTGATTATGAATCGATTCAAAATCGGAATGTTGTGGTTTTCGGGGGATATTATGAATTTTTTGTCAGGATTCAGAAATTCAAGATGACAACTTTTGTGATTATGGTCGATTCGATTCAAAATTGGCATGCGGGGGTTTTCGGGGACGGAGATATGATTTTTTTGTCAAAATTTATAAATTCAAGATGGCGGACCAAATTGGCGAATTTTGTATGGCTATTCAAAATTTGTATGGGGGGGTTTTCGGGGTCGGAGATTATGATTTTTTTATAAAAATTCACAAATTCAAGATGGCGGACGAGTTTTTTTATTATGGCCAGATTTGATTCAAAATTGGTATGTCGGAGTTTTTGAGGTCCTCATTGAAGGACTAGATAGCTCAGAACAGGAAAAAGGCCTTATAATAATGATGTCTTAACAAAACTGCATAGATTGAGGCATAATTAAGTACTAAAAAGCACAAAATAAAATAATTAATAAAAAAACCTTTTAAAAAAGATAAGCTTTTATTCAAATGCACTGAAAAGTAAAAAATAATTGCTTTGGATGTGTAACGAGGGTTATTCCGTGAGATATAGATTCAAAAGCTTGTCACTTTTGTATTCGAACTGAAAACTTTGTGCGACAAGCTTTTGCATCTATAACTCACGGAATAACCTACGTCACCCATCCAAAGCAATTATTTTTTACTTTCAATTTTTTTTTTTATATGTTCTGGTTCCCACGAAAAGGGATATCCTGTAATGTTCAGAGAACATCGTGGGAACCTAGGGAAAGAAGGTAGGAGTTGGTGTTCTTCTTAAATTTCTGAAGGTTGTATGCCTCGGGGAACACCTCCCTAGGCAATGTGTTCCAAAGCATTTGAATAAAAGATTTTCTTCAAAAAGGTTTTCATTAATTATTTAAACGTGAGTTTTCAATAAAGTTGAAACGTCGAGTACATATTTGTAAAATGATTATATCTGATTCATTAGATTATCTACTTGAATACTGCTCCTATTCAATTTCAAAATCAATCTGAAACCATATATTTTTTATAATGATAATGTTTTATTTCTTTCCAGTTTCTATACTTGTTACCTACATTCATAGCCGTAATAAAATAAACAGTTGAAAATTTGCTTCGTATGTTTAATTGACTCCAAAAAAAGGTGGGCTGCTTGCTTGCCATTTTCTCCCGGTAACTTTTTTGGTCCCAGACCGCCCCTGGATTTTGCGAATGTTTACCTAAACGTGTCGAATCTCTTGTGACTGTTGACATTTAAAGGTCTTCGGCCTTTTGAAATAGGAAACGTTTATCGCTAGATGGCAGAGCGAGTTCCCTAATGTAATAAATCTCAACTCCGCCCTCTTTATAGCTTTGCGAAATTGTTACCGGTCAGTCTCATACAGCTGCGTGATTCCGTGTATCTTATAAAACTTCAAACGTCAGTTATGTCTGCGTCAATCCCATTCATTCAGTCGTTATTCCATCTCACTCATTCGACGGATAGTGGAATTCTGCAGGACACAAAATCACACTGCTGCTGTACACTTGAACGACTGTAATTTCGTTGAAAAAAACATTTTTCATCGAATTTTGATGTCAGACTATTGTTAATTGATTACAGAATGACTCCACAGTTTTGTTTGCTTCCTGGAGAACATTTTACACGTTGATTTATTTGGGAACATTTCCCTTTTCCACATTTTACACGTGTAATCAATAATATCACTCTTTGTTTGAAAGTTGATTATTTAAATTATAAATTTTAAAATTGAAACTGAAAATCAGTAAAATAGAAAAAAATAATATATAAAATATAATATTTTTAAATTTAAAATAGATGAGTTGAATATTCTTCAAAAAATAATTTTTTGCATTATGTTGCTGAGTGTTTATTATAATTTAAAATAATATTTTTTTTTAAAGAAATATAATAAAAATAATAATCAAATAATCATAAAGAAATAGCGTAGTTTATTTTTTTAAAGTTTTGAAATGCCTTTGTCAGACATAAAACTTATATAATATTATTTTGTTTACAATATTTACTCAATTCCTCATATTTTGTTAAATTTGAAAATTTATTATTAACAAAATAATCAACTTTCAAAAACAATTGTTAAGCGTGCCATTATTGAGTACACCTGCAGAATGTGCTCCAGGAAGCAAAAAATTTATGGAGTAATTCTGTAAACAATAATTCGGTTTTCAATAAAATCGGCGGTTGCAAAAAAACTACAACACATTACAAATTTACAACGGAATTTCATTCTGTCAAGTGTTCAGATGATACCATTTATTTTTTATTTTTTTGTCCATATTTTATGTATATTGCTTTCTCGAGAGTAACGCCCGCGCGGAATCCTATTTCCAGCGTTGAATTAAAATTATAAATAATTGAGATAAAGTTAAGGGTGCCAGGACTTTTCCATGGGAAATTTCCTCCTCTTGTTTTTTTTATTTACTCTATCATCAATAGTTTTTTGAGCTATTAACCAATAGAACTATAGCCATTTTTATTTTACGGTTTAAAAGCAAATTTTTGTCGGCGGGAAAAATTGAAAGATACATCTTTCTCAGAATGACAACCGGAATAGAATGAGCAATCGCTCATATTTTTAATAGACTAGGAACGATTTTTCGCAGAAAACTCATTTCTCGACTAGACTATTGGCGAAAGTCAATATCTCGTTTGTATCCACCGTGCCGCTGTGCCCCTTTGAAACAATCTTGAAATAAAGTGATTAATAGAAAAACTTTTTCAAAGGCAAGCTTCCATTCAAATATGCTAAAAACTGAAAAATAATTGCTTTGGGTTTGCGACATAGGTTATTCCGTGAGTTATAGATTCAAGAGCTTGTCGCGCAAAGTTTTCAGTTCGAACAAAAAAGCGACAAGCTTTCGAATCTATAACTCACGGAATAACCTACGTCGCACATCCAAAGCAATTATTTTTAACTTTTTAGCACATTTGAATAAAAGCTTGTCTTTAATAAGGTTTTTATTTTATTAATTATTTTATTCTGTACTACACCTCAATCAAAAGATTTACTCGTCTGCCATCCTGGAGCTGCCATCTCCAATTTAAGAATTCTGAAAAAAAACAATAATTTTCGACTAAGTTCAGAATCTCCCACCTCAAAAACCCCGACATAATAATTTTGAATAGACACGGTCCATCATCACAAAACTTGTCCACCATCTTGGAACTGCCATCTTGAATATATGAATTTTGATTAAAATTTATGATTTTCGAGCCCACAAACCCCCACACACCTATTTTGAATAGAATCGGACCATTATCATAGAGATCGTCGATCATCTTGGAGTCGCCATTTTTATTTCATGAATTATGACAACATATCTAATCCTCAACCCCGAAAACCTCCACATCAATTTTGAATAGAATAGAATCGGACCATAATCACAGAGATCGTCCGCCATCTTGGAGCCGCCATTTTTATTAAATGAATTTTGACAAAAAATTCATAATTCTATATTAAAAAAGAATTACCAACTGTAAAGAAAATTGCTTCATCTCTTCAATCTAATGACAATCTCCCAAAAATATCAAGACGTGTTTTGTTACGTACTTTTTGTAAAATGAACTTCAGATATTTAAAGAGAAAGAGAAATACTACCTTTATTGAAAAAGAGGAAATCATTGTATGGCGCAGAAAATATCTGAAAAAAATAGCAAAGTTTCGAAGAGATGGTAGAAAAATATATTATACAGATGAAACCTAGTTGAATGAAGGACATACTGTGACAAAAATTTGGCAGGATTTAAATGTAAAAAACAAAGATCAAGCTTTTGTAGATGGTTTATCGACAGGTCTGAAAGCCCCATCTGGAAAGGGAAAACGCCTTATTATTACCCATATGGATAGCGACTTAGGATTTGTTGAAGGAGGTTCAAACGCATTTGTTTCTAAAAAGACTGGAGATTATCATGAGGAAACAGAACATTATGAAAAACGGTTTTCACATATTCTTTTAAAAATCGAACCATGATCTGTTATTGTTATGGATAACGCTCCATATCACAGCCGGCGTGTAGAACAGTTACCAACCACCAAATGGAGATTGCAGATTGGATTACTAAGAAAAATATTAAATTCAATGAACCAATTTTGAAAATCGAGTTAATAAACTTAACACGGAGTCATAAAGATAAATATATCAAGAATGTAGTAGATGAAATGGCGCGAGAACGAGGTGTAATTGTAGTTCGATTGCCACCCTACCATTGTGAGTTAAACCCAATAGAACTTGTATGGGCTCAAATAAAAAATGAAGTAGCAAGGAACAATGTTACTTTCAAATCAAACGATGTAAAACATGTGCTTAATAGTGCCGTCAGCAATGTGACCTCACAGTCGTGGATAAAATGTATCGAACATGAAGTGAAAGAAGAGCAAAATATGTGGAATCTTGATAACTTGATGAATCTGAAGATGACATAGACGACTCAGATTAGAATAAGGGAAATGTAAATTTTTTGTATATATTTTTTATATTGTTCTGAATCGGTGCGGGCGAGACCGGCCCTGGTAATGAATCGCCATCAGTGCGGGCGAGACCGTCCCTGGCAAACGGCAGAGTTGGCGCGTTCCGAGAACTGACAACTCGATGGGGATTGGTTGTTCGATGGATTATTCCAGAAGGCGTCGATTGTTCTGATATCTTCGATATGTCGATATAAGGAAGGCGAATCGGCTCGCATAGACAGTTAGATTTTGGAATAGACTGGTAATTACGAAGTTGATTGTACACTGAGAGAAATAGTTGTTAGTAAATAGTGGATTAGTCCTGAGTTTACTGGTTGACTGTGTACCACTTGAAGAACCATAGGCGTAACAATATTTTATGGAAATGAGTATTCAATTATGTTGAACTATTTAATACTATAACGATCATCCCAAAAAGTTATAACAGGAATATATAACAAATATATATATACATATATATATATATATATATATATATATATATATATACATTTGAATTTATATATACTTCGATACATTTGAATTTATATATATTCGATAAATATTATTTCCGGTTTTCCTCACCTTGGGCATCTTTAAAATAAGAAAATATTTTTTTGTGGCAAACAATTCGTTCTAAAATGCTGAAGATTATTTTTAATAATAACCGCACGCCTATGACTCGTAGATTTCCTTTCTCCTCAGACCCGCAAAGGTCTATGTTGAAATTACGAGTCACTCTCCACAATTGTGGTATCCGACTATATAGACAGAGACGATCTTGAAGAAGAATACAGTTCTTTCCCATAATATTCCTGTTTCGTGTGTGGCCAAGAAAAAAGTTAAAAAAAGAACCTTCAGAGACAGTTGAGAAGAAAAAAGAAAGTTAAGACAAAAAAGAGATATTATGCAACATACCGAAGATTATTCATATAGTATGAAAAAAGAGTGACTATATAGGTGATAAGGACACATTTTCTCACCATCTTGTTTATTTCAGATGAAATGAGAAAACTGTTTTTGTTAGTTTTATTTTCAATTCCAACGTTCACAAATAATGTGTAACATTTCTTCAAAATAATTCATAATAATAATTGCCGATGACTCCACTAAGCTGTCCAGAAACATACTTTCCTTCGAGATGAGTTTTCACAAATGATATTGTCTTAAGATTTGAATAAACCACTTCACTAGAATCTTGAAATGAATAACACTACACAAAGAAACTGGAAAATGATACCAAATAGAAATATTTGAAAAAAACTGCAAACACAAATGTATAACTTCTGAAAAATCAGACAATGTATATATTTCTGGTTTGCATTTTCGCTTTTCTGGCGCTGGCATCTGATTTTGAATTCCCAATTGGATACGGAAATAATCGCCATGAAGTCCTGCAAATTTTGTTTCCTCTAGTCGAACTGAACCAGTATATTTTCGTTAGGTCTAAACCAAATTTCGGATTTAGAGCAAAGTCGACTCGATACTGAAAAAACGATGGTGCCATTAGTTTTCCGCCAAAACGTCTAGAAGTTGAAATATAAGCGAAAATGCCAGAAATTTCAAACTCTAACCTGTAAATGACGTGATATCTCGGGAATGACAAACTGCGATTTTTCATCAGAACTAACACATCCCCGTGTTGAATTCAAAAAGTTTTCAATGCATTCTCTGGCTGAACTGAATCGCGATTTTTCATTAGGACTAGCATATTTCTCGAGTCAAATAATGCCTAGTATCATATCGTTGAAAACATTCTAGATCTGATTAGGTACCGAAAGTAGTGAATTAGTATTTTTGTACTTTTAATGCGTTCTTTAGCTGAAATGAGTCGTCAATTTTCCTTAGGTCTGAACCAAATTTCGGATTTAAGCCAAAGTTGACACGCAAAAAATGATGGCGCTATTAGTTTTTCGCCAAAACGTCCAAAAGTTAAAATACAAGCGAAAATACCAGGAATTTTAAACTCTCATCTATAAATGTCGTGATATCTCGATAAGGACAATAGCGGTTTTTCATTAGAACTAGCATATTTCTCGTGTCAAATAATACCATTTTTATATCGTTGAAAACAGTCTAGGCCCGATTGCCAATATGCCAATAGTAGTTATTTCATATCTATTTTTGAAATTTCAATCCATTCTGTAGCTGAACTTAATCAGTTTGTTTTCGTTTGGTCTGAACCAATATTCGGATTTGGACCAAAGTCTATACGAGGAAAACGATGATGCTGGGATAGGACAATAATCACAAATCTCGTCACCATATTGAAGATACCAATTTTGAATGGAATCAGGCTATAATCACAAAACTCGTCGCAATCTTGGAGACCCCATATGAATTCGTAAATTTTACAATTAAAAAATTCCCCAAAAACCCCCCTTTAAGGGAAAAAACCCACATACCTACCAATTTTGAAAGGAATCGGTCCATAATCGGACTAAAGGCCCCTCTTCACGTTGGCCAATGTATTGGCAATATGTTGGCCAAAGTGTTGGCCAACAAATTTGTGAAGTTGTCCATACGTTGGAAGGTCGTTCAGTTTGCATCGGTTCAGGCCAATGTGCGGACATCAAAACTTAAATGGAAATCGAGGTGCTAGCGGCTGCTGCGGTTTCATTTATTCACTACATAAAAGTACTACCCAAGAATGTACAGAAATAGAGAGAAGTGTACAGAAATCGTGTTCGGTTACTCTAGGAGCTCGATGCGAACTAAATGTGTAGCCAACGTGTGGACGCGCCGGCCAACATCCCGCCAATACCCTTTGATCTGTGTTAAAAACCGACACCACTCGGATATCGCGCGAACGTGTTGGCCAGCGTTCCAATGCCTACCAACGTGAACTTCCTCCTCGTTCAAGTGGTCAGTTCGTATTTTTGAAAAGTCTAGAATTTGATTCGGGAAGTCATCAAACCACACGTTGGCCATCGTATTGGCCAACACATCGGCCAATACATTGGCCAACGTGAAGAGGAGCCTTTTCAGACTAGGTCAAAAGCTTTCACCCAACGTACAAATAGAGAAATAAATAATTAGAGAAACAAACAAAAGTCAAGTTAAATAAAAGCTTGTACATTTTTTCGAAATATTGAATCAATTAACTGCCAAAGAGGTGCACTACCCCCAGAAAAGAGTTTGAAAAACTGCCTATTATCAGTCAGGAAATGCTTCGTTACCTATATTATATAGATTGAAACTTCGGACCCCGTCATTGATTGTTGAATTATATTTATCCTTCTCCAAATTATGGTTCATGATACGCATATGAATAATCCTCCCCGTGCGCACAGACCTGCCTTCCATATCTTGATCGGAAATAGCCGGTCAAAATTTCGATTGGAAGATTCGGTTTGTTCCTAAATATATTGTTGTGTGCCAAATTACATAACTTTCTACCTATATACCTACTTCCTTATGACAAATGTTTCTTTTTCAACCCCATGTCATAATATTGAAAACAAATCTTCGAATAAAACATTCCATTTCTATCTACTTCAACCAAATATTTCATGTATCAACCAACTCAGATCAATTATTTTCATTATTAGAGAATTCTTCAGAAATTCAAATTCAACGGTTTTCGGTCTCCCTGGCAACAGGCAAATTTGTTTTTTGTTGTCCTAGGGATACTTCGAATATGCCGTTGCTAAGCAACGCGTTGGGGGGGGGTTCAAGTGAGTGCCGATATCAGTTTTGAGTTGAGACCTGAGACTGTTGTTGAGCGGAGGTCGTTTTGTGTTTTGTTTTGATCCAGAGGGTGGTGACGATTGAGTTGCATCTTCGTTTTTGTATTCAAGTTGTAGTAGGTAAGTGATATTTTTTTCTATTTTTTTTCCTTCGCAGTGCCATAAATAGAGTCATTTGAATAAAAAGCGAACGAATTTCCACTTTCTAATTTTCTATGATTTCCAATCAAGAATGTTCTCAGCAAAAAATGTTTTCATTACAAAATTTGCTTCTAGTGACATTTCTTTTTACGCGTTTTATATAACTTAAGTACCTATATCGTATGTAACGGGATCTTTGAAATTAATTTTCACTCACTTCCAGTTCATAATTCCGGTGCATTATGAAATTTTTGTTAGAGAAAAAACTAATAAGTGGTACGATTCCATTCCAAATTGGTTTGTGGGGGTATTTGGGGACGTAGATTATGATTTTGTGAGTTTTGTGGGATTGTAAAGTGGAGTTTCGGACTTCCATTGTCTAAAGATGTGAATCTTAGATTTTGAATCGAATCGGATCATAATCACGAAACTCGTTCGCCGTCTTGGCCGCCATCTTGAATTTATTAATTTTGACAGAAAAAATCATAATCTCCGACCCCGAAAACCCCCACATACCAATTTTGAATCGAATCGGAACATAATCACGAAACTCGTCCGCCATCTTGGCCGCCATTTTGAATTTATAAATTTTAACAGAAAAATCATAATCTCCGAACCCGATAACCCTCATAGACCAATTTCGAATCGAATCGGACCATAATCACGAATTCGTCCGCCATCTTGGCTGCCATCTAATATGAATTTTGACAGAAAAATCATAATCTCCGAAAACCCCCACGTACCAATTTAGAATGACTCGAATTTCAAAACCAACTGTACTTCCACTTTCACCCCCCTAAAATCAATAAATCATTCCTATTTTTCTACCCTTAGGGCTATAATTTTTTTTTGAAATTTCACTGAGATCAACATTGAAGCCCTATACAATAAAAAATCGCTTGAGAAGCAAGAATTTGATGGGTCAACCAACAATCATCCCCCATTTTCCGACCCCTTTTTTCATCAAATCCAAATGGGACCACCTTCGAACTATACCCTATCCTTCAAAAAAAGAATCATCAAAATCGGACTATTCTGTAAAAAATATGCGTGGTCATACATGAAAAAAAAAATATACGCGTCGACTAGAGAACCTCCTCCTTTTTGGTTTCGTCGGTTAAAAAATGGCAAATGGGTTTTTTATTCCAACAGAAAAAATCCACATTTCGATAAACAGTATCGAAAAAATCGGAAAGATTCCATACAATTTTGAAAATAACAGGAAAATTCTAATTTGATAAACGCTTTAAAAAAATAAAGATTTTATATGGTATACAAAATAAAAGGAAATTATACATTTTGATATACGGCATCGAAAAAGTACGAAATTAGTCTATTTTCATTACCAATCACCAAAAATATATTTCGATGTAGCAGAAAACCGAGATATATCTAAAATATAATAAAATCATGGTTTAACAAACCCGCTTTACTTTCAACAGGGATAGGTGGGGGTTCGAGGACTATTAGCTTCACCTGCCCGTATCTGTAATCAAATCTTACAAGTTTAGTTTTCAATTTGAGCCTGCCGCGAATACAAAATAGGTAGTCTGCGCGGCAAGATTTCGAATCTATTACTCACAGAACATAGGTCAAACAATCAAGTAATTTTTTTTTAACAGTACACTTCTCTTTGAAAATATGTTTTTTTTAGCGAATTTCTATAAAAGCTTTCTTTCTTTTCTTTCTTTCAATCTATTTTTTACATTCGAGCAATTGAAAATTATTTTTACTTTTTAGTATATGTTGAAGTAAATCGTGTTTTTTTGTTTTTTGAACTATAATCCTATTCTATTCTTTTTCTTCTTACGTGTGCATTATTTCGACTTAATCGGACGTGAACGGAAAATGACAGAACACGACTCATTCCTAAATGTTATTTCAAAAAATCTATATGCATGTATTTTGACAAGAAAAAACATTATTTTCAAGCCTGTGAACACCCACATTCCAATTATGAATCGAATCTGACCATAATCATAAACTCGTCATCCATCTCGAATTTATAAATTTTGACAAAAAAACCGACCCGAAGAAAACATGGTTTTCTCAGCCACACTCTGATTTGGTATTGTATCCATATGTGAATCGAGATCACGCGATATTCGTATCGTGGAACAGTAGGAAATATTTATACAAGAGCTTCCTTATCTAATGTCTGAAGACAGAATAGTCGATTGTGGCCGCAGGAGTGATTTGAGAATTTTCGAAAAGAATGAAAATTCATATTTTTCAAACAGGCAGATGGCTAACATTCTGGGTAGGTAGAAATAATTTATATAACCTTCGTCTTTCATTTTGAGCACAGAATCGTTTGTAGGGCCGCAAAGATAAAATGAGAATATTCTGAAAAATTGTAAACGGGAAAATGGCTCGCAAATCACACGCAACAGATAGAAATATGTAAGTTTGATTTGAAACGTAATTTATATTTCTTCCGAACGAAATGGTGTTTGATTGAAATACTTGGTAATGGATATTGAAATGTTAAAAAAAAATCGAAAAAAAGGTCACGGAATACTGATACTTACCTGAAATATTTTTGTTCTTACTATTCAAGTTGATTTATTTTGTGGAATGAGTTACATTCAAAATTGGATGATTTTTTTCCCTGTTAAATATTATTTTTGTTTTTGGAACTATTCTATTCATAATTGAAATAAAAAAAAATGGAAGTTTTGATTATAGGTAATAGCAAAAACGAAAGAAAATGCAGAGAATTTGAATTATGCTTCCAATGTGTTTTTGTCAAAGCTATTTATTGACTTTTTTTTTAATTGGCCTATACTTGACGAAAATCCATATTAAAGCAAACAAAAAATACTCACTTCACTAAATGATTTTCACTAAACTGGGTTTACAAAACCAAAACACGTGTTTCACTATACAATAGCTTCTTCAGGTGGAGTAGATACTCAGTATCTACTCTTCAGGTGGAGTAGATACTGAGTATCTGCTCCACATGAAGAAGCTATTGTGTAGTGAAACACGTGTTTTGGTTTTGTAAACCCAGTTTAGTGAAAATCATTTAGTGAAGTGAGTATTTTTTGTTTGATTTATTTCTTGATATTTATTAATGAAAATGATCAAATCATTTATTTTTCGTAGGTTTTTGGAAGAAAATTCAATTCGCATTTGGAACATGGCGTTCGTTCTGGTTCAACTTGGCAATAAAAAAGTTACCCTACATCGAAGTCAGCTAATCAATCGCCAGCATAATACTGCAAATTGTGTTTTTTTGGGAGAAAAACATCATGTGATTATTGATGGTTATAATGATGACTATGAACTATTGAATCACTTTGCCGAAATTCATAATAACAATAGTCTCAAAATCAAATTGGTGAATTCCAATAACACCGACAGAGACACGCCAATAATACCTCGATGCAGTCGAATAAATAAATTGCAAAAAGAGACCAAAACCTTGACACCTAGAAATATTCTCGTCGAAATTGAAAATGCAGCGGAAACTGCTCGAGACAATGCCTCACAATTTGTTGAATCATATGAATCTGTGGAAGGAATAACCTCAATTTCTGATGGTATAAGTGCGTATGTTACTCCACTGATAAGGAATTCCATTCCAGTTGAGATCTACATTTCTCCTCCTCCCTTAGTGCCCATTGGTGGTAGTATATCAGTTGATAATTCTCAACAAGTTTCCCCAAATAATAGCCACAATAGCTTGAGACCAGTCAAACCAAGGCGAGTAAAAATTGATATCACAGTGCTTGGAAGTTTTTCATGTTGTATATCTTTTTGTTGTATTTTTGAGTTGTGTCAATTTCAATGGAAAATAATGACATTCTTATGCATAATTTGTTCATTGCAGGCATAACAAAGCGAATTTTGCAAATATTGTCACACAAAAAATACCAATATTAGAAGGCATATAACTTCAATGCACAAAGATGAGCAAGAAGTTAAGGATTTTTTGATATTGACAGAGAGTGAGTATATATACTGCAGATTTTTTCTTTTTCATTCATTTATTGAAATATTATCTGAGAATAGTCTGAAAACGTTGGAACTATCAAATTCTAATGATTTCATAAAGTTTTTCTTTGAAAATCATTTAAGTATTCCTAAATTATATATATTTTTCAGATAATCCAAAGAAGAAAATGTTATTGTCACAGATAAGGAGGGATGGCAACTTCCTTGGTTTTAAAGAAAAGGATTATGTTCTTTCTAGAAAGAAAGTGGAATTCGACCCCAAAATTATATTGCATGCAAATCATGCAAGATCCTAGTCAAAAAGACATAATTGCAAAGACATTTTCAGAAGTGTTGCCCAAAAAGTTCTTCAGTTTCGTCCCAAAACATAATGAAAGCATCGAAGGCATTAAGCGAACCAATCCATGACATTGCCAGTACAACCATGAGAAATTTAATATTTCCTGCATTCAGAGAAGGCCCGGTGAAAGAAACAATAAGGTTTGACAGGATGATTATTTTATATGGCAACGAAATGTGCTTGAAATACAGAGCTCAACACAACTATGCAATGATACGAAACAGAATGATTCGATTAGCCAAGATGCTGTTGCAGATCAAATCTTCAACTAACGATGTTGAAGATTTTAAGGATGTTTTGAAACCTAAGCACTTCGACGATATCATGAAGGTTGTGAATTATATTGGTAATTACAATTCGACAACGGGAAACTATGAAAAACCCACTTTACCTACAGAAATTGGAGCATTTTTGAAATACGTCATAAAACTCTTTATATCTGAATGTATAAAAGAGAGTAACATGGAGTTGAAGAAGGAATCTAAGCATCTATTACATCTTCTTCAGACAGCACTTCCTGCCCACATCAACAAAACCGCAGCTGAAAGTTTACTCCAGCAAAAAAGGCATAAGACCCCTTTGTTGCCTTCGATGGATGACATTCAAACACTCAACCTCTTTCTTCTCCGTGAGAGAGTCAAGCACCACGAAGAACTTGAAAAAAAATTCTCTCTGTATCATTGGATTCAGTTGGGAAGGTTCACCTTGGTAACTGTATTGTTATTCAACCGAAGACGACCAGGGGAAATGGAAAGAGCCCTTGTTTCTGATTTGAAAATAATCCAGATGATCGATAAGGATGCTGAAATATATGGAAAGCTATCCGATGAAGAACGGTTATATGTGAATTCATATTTGAGATTCGTGATCAGAGGTAAACTAGCTAGGGGAGTACCAGTACTGCTCCATATGGAAGTTTATGAATCCATAAAATTGCTGTTGAAGTATAGACAGCAAGCGGGAGTTCTACAGGAAAATCCCTTCATTTTTGCCATGCCACAGAAACGACCCACTGATGATGAAACTATAATATATCGTCACCATATTGCGACAAATTTAATTAGAAAGTTTTCTGAGGAATGTGGGGCAAAGAATCCCAGCACTTTGAGAGCCACTATATTGCGCAAACATGTTGCAACACTTACCACCTCCATGAACCTAGACACTGACGATTTGCACAATTTCCAAAACTACATGGGCCATGCCGATAAAATACATCGGGAATTCTACAGGCAGCCCATCATAGAGAAAGATATCCTCAAGGTCAGCAAGGTTTTACTCATGGCACAAGGTCGATGTTCAGCTGGTGTAAGTGTAACTCAGAAGAGTAGCAGCATATCGACTCCAGCAGCCACCACATTAAGCTTAAAGGCCCACTCATCCAATTCCATAGCCACCAACTTCTGTGTGAATGATGATGTTACCTCCAGAACCAGTGTGGGAGAAAATAGCACCATTTATACTGATTGCAGTATAACAGCTACCACTTCAGGGATTCGAAGCTATAATTCTTTCTCCAGGAATAGTGATAGCAATGGAAGATGATGACTATATTCCGCAAGAGTCTGATTGTGATGATGATAGTAATGATGATGAAGATGGAGGAAAGCCTTGCAGAAAAAGAAGACGACTATTTGGTAAGTTTCCTTCAAATATCTTAGTTTATTTCATATGACCTATTTACTTACTACGAGAAATGTTTTGGAGATATGGAGTTAAGGTTTTATAATATTCTTTTACACAGCCTGTCAATTTACAATTGACATAGGTAATTACAATTTCAGAGAGAGGGCGGTATTTCCCTCTTTTTATCAAGGCACATGGAATTGTTTTTTTTTCAATTATTTCACAGATATGGATGGGGGCGTAGCCAATATCAAAAGAAGATGGTCTACATCAGAAAAAGATGCTGTACGAAAAATTTTTGCTTCTGAATTTGAGAGTGGAAAGATCCCAACTCTCACACAAATTAACAAAGCCACCGTAAACTGTATTGAACTGAAAAAGAGAACTCTTCCCCAAATAAGGTTGTGGATCATGAATAATATGAATAAAAAACCGAGTGAGTGCCGATTTATTTCGATTTTTTTTAACCTCGTGTGTTTCGCTCATTGGCCGAGTTTATTTTCGTTGATTTTGAAAATCAGACCATAATCAATTATTGAATTGATAAACTGTATAATATCTATATTTTATATTTGATTAAGAGAATGTAGTATTCTGATAGAATATACCGCCTGAAAGGTTAGGTTGGATTAAAAATTTCTGTCTCCAACCACCCCCCCTTCCATTCATTTTTTTTTCAAACCAATTGAAAAATCACCTGCTCCTATGGTTCTGACTTTCTATATATTTTTTTCAGCTGCTCGGAGATCTTGGGACTCTCCAGCAAAAAAGACCATAATAGAAAAATTTGACCGTTATATAACAGGACCCCTTCAGCGTTATCCGTCTACCAGCACCATATTGAAGACAATAAGCACTAATGCATCTTTGATGGACAAGACCCCTCGTAGAATAAGAAGTCAGATTCAAAATCAGAAAAGGCTCTTCCAAAAAAGTTCCTCTCTGCAGCAGCAAAAATTCAATAATACTTTTTAAACATGCTATTTTTTGTGCATTATGTGGTATTCGTGCCTTTTGCTTTATGGCATTTTGTGTTTTGTAATGAATACATTTCTATTTTTATACTCATCCAAATTGATAAGGAATATTTTCATCATTGAAGGGAAAATGATAAACACATTTGAATAAAATGGGCATTTTTAAAAATCTTCCATTCTGCAAAAGGCAACAATTTAATAGCTTTATTTGTAGTCAGATATTTTCTAGTCGAACAGAGTTGAACCACTAATGATATTTAAATATATTTTTTCAGTTAATTTTTTTTATACAGTGTCTTTTTATAGTACTGCTACATTGTTAACTTTCAAAAGGTTCGACATACAAAAATGAGACAAAAGCAGTTTTGAGTGTTCACCGATTCTACTTTTAGAAATGGAAGACATGGTGATTGCTCGATAGACGGCGCATCATTTCATTTTTCAAATAGCATGGAGGGTCGAGTGGCACATCGTTGGAAACATAATTCAGTTCTCTTCAATCATTTGAATTTTTTGAATTTTGTTTATAAGAATTAGTTTGGATTTGAAGGGTACCCTTACTTCGATAACTTTTGAATGGTTGGGTGTAAAATAATGGGACATAAATTATTTTGAATGGTATTGCATATACTACATTTTGGGAAGAGATACATTGCAATTACTTAACAGTTGGCGCTGGGGAGGGGGCACATCAACTTGAGAATTTCAAATAGCATGGGGGGTCAAGGGATACATTGTTGAAAATATAATTCAATTGCCTTTCCAACCATCTGACATTTTTGAGTTTCATTGTAATTTTTTTCACAATATGCATTCGAAATGTCAAGTATAAGTGCAGATCGGAATGATGCCCTTTATTCTTCTGAACGATGTGATGTATCACCTAATACGTTCATTGACAACAATTTTGCTTTTTATTTTCGATAAATAAAAATCTAACGTGATAGTTTTCTGTTTGATACATCACATCATTCAGAAAAAGAAAGTAACATTCAGATCCACACTCATACTTGACATTTTGAAAATATATTGCGAAAGAAACGTATCAAGGAAATTCAAAAAATTTCAAATTTAAAATTGGGTGGACAATTGAATTATTTTTTCAACGATGTGCCCCCAGCCCCATCTGTCTTGTAATTGCAATGTATCTTCTCTCAAAAAGTAGTATCAGAAATATCCTTCAAAATGATTCATATTCCATTGTTTCACACCAAACCATTCAAAAGTTAATAAGGTAAGGAAACTATTCAGATTCGCACTTGATATTTCATATGCATATTGTGAAAGAAGTATAAAGAGAATTTGAAATTTTTTACATGGTTGAAAAAAGAATTGAATTATCTTTTCAACAATGTGCCACTTGACCTCTCATGCTAATTGAAATTTTTTAAGTTATTGTTCCCCCGTCATGTATTGAGCAATTGCAAATGTCTTCAAAAAGTAGTATCAGTGATATCATTCAAAATGGTTCTTGTCTTGTTGTTCTACGTCGAACCGATCAAAAGTTAGTCTCTCCCCTGGGACTATAAAAAGCCGCACTGTATATAGGGTGTTTCCTAAGAAAGTGGAAATGACTCCTGTGATATTTCATGAGGAAAGTTTCAGTGAACATTTTTGTGGTACTCATTAGTGTCTAACATATGAGGTGTAATGTGAAACTGAAAATGAACATTTTTTCGAATGCCTCTGAAAAAACTACTGAATGAATATATGAAGTTTGTATTTCAATTGAATATTATATTTGAATGTTGAAGAATGTATTCTATACAGCGGTTTCTATAGTAGCAGCAAAACTGAGGTTACGATTTAAATAATTCTGCACATTTCTATGAACACTGATTTTTTTTGGGAAATTCGAATATCTGGTACCTCATTCAGTTTTAATCAAAGAAGACATTTTATAATCACAATTTTGATGTGAGAAACAAGAAATTTTGCTTGAATGGGTAGTTCTATCGAAAACACACAGTTGTGTGAAATTAAAGAGTTTTTCGAAAGTTCTCGAGTTTTTTTCGGATAAAAAAAACCAAGTAACATAATTAAATATAATATTCACTTCCATATCAACTTCACATACAATAGTGTATATGTGTGTATTTATATATATATTGTAACGAAAATACTCTTAACTTGGTTTTAATAATTTATTTTATACTTAAATATTACAACTAATTCATTTTACAAACTACATTTTCTAACTACGCCACTGTATAGCTCGATGTGAGACTGAAATTTTGCTTGAATCCAGTAGTTCATTCGAAAACATCCATTTTGAAATTAGAAGGTTTCGAAAGTTTCGAGTTTTTCGAAACAAGTTAACTAGTTATAATATTCACTTCCATTCAACTCACTAATATGTTTGTGTATTTATATATATATTGTATAACGAATAGTACATCCTTACTTTGGTTTTACTAATTTATATTTTATATAAATATTACAATATATATATTTATATATTTAATAAATTTAATTATTTATTTTATGTTGTGAATTTAATTTTCTAATTTCATATGATTTTTCAGTTATTTAAAAAAAAATTTTCATTAAATTGTGTTTCCCAAGCAAATTCTTGAATTCACATATCCAGGGAAATTGTTTTACTTTTAGCGCATTTTCTATATGCATCAATTCTATTATTGAATTGAAATTGTTTGCTAGCAATTGTTGATTATTCTTCTTATAGAATTTCAAAAATGTTAAACTTTTCAAATAATTCACAACTAATATACACTCCATCAACAGTGGCTAGAGTGCAAGGTTTTGGAAATATGACGAAAAATTGGACTAGTAGAAGGGGGTCAAATTTTAACTTGTAAGATTTGATTATATACCCATAGACAGATATCGGGACGGGTAAAACTGAATAAAAGCTTGTAATAATCAATGTACTCCTGAATCAGGCTGATTCACAGAAATTCCATCGACTCTCATAGCAGAGAAATGTAGAAAGCGTATTGGCGGCCAGTGCTGCCAATGTGCGAAACCTGAATTACACAAAAGACCACATAGATTACACGGTTGCTACGTTACGAATCTATCCCACTGATTATTTTTTAAATTTCTAGAAACCAACGGAAACTCTCAAATCATTCATGCACCAATGGCCCATCAAAACATTATAGTGGGAATATTCTCCTTTAAAATTGTCCCGGGAATAATTTGAGGTATTTTGTTTTCATTGTCTGACAACATATATTTTTAATTTGACGTATGTCATTATTTTCCATGAAATGTTAGAAATGAATCAAAACCGGTTAAGTATATTGTATCATTGTACGAAGAAATGTGTTTATGATTGTAACATCAAAAAATAATCAGTTGTAATAACCACAAGAGAGTGAGAATAAAGTGAAAATAATTCGACAGATTTTCGAAAACTTGTTGCCGGGCAATAGACCCGAGAGCCCATCGGGCTCGAGTGGCTATTAATTGTCAAATGGCAACAAGTTTGAGGAAGAAATCTAGAGAAATATTTTCTACTTTATCGAACTCCTTATGGTATTCTATAGATTATTTTTTTGATGTTACGATCATAAACACATTCCCTCACGCAATGGTACAGGGTACCAAACCGGTTTTGATTCATTCCTCACTTTTCATGTGAATTGATGACAGACGTCAAATTAAAAATATACTTTGTCCGACCTTAAACCAAAATACCTCAAATTATTCCCGAGAAAATTTGATTCAAAACGAACATGATTTTATTAGAACTGAAAGTTTTCATTACTTTTTAGAAATGCCAAAAAATAATCTACAGAATACCACACGAGAGTTCGATAAAGTAGAAAATAATTCTCCAGATTTCTTTCCCAATTTTGTTGCCACTTGGCAATAGCAACTAGAGCCCGTTGAGCTCCCGTATCTATTGCCTAGCGACAAGTTTCAGAAAATCTGTCGAATTATTTTCCCTTTATTCTCACTCTATTGTGATATTACAACTGAAAATGTCATTCGTTGAGATGTTTTGACTATTGGGATTTCAAATTGACTTGACAACATTATAAAATATACACAATACACAAGTGTAATTCTATTTCTACCATAAGGGGAAGTGAGATCAATGCTGCCAGTGGAAACTAAAAATTGATCAATGGACCATCTGAAAATCCACTCATTTTACTCCCAAAGCATTGATAACCCGCGCAAAATTTTTCAAGAAACTGGCACCTGGCCATATAATGATCAGGTTTATTGTACTGTATGTAAGTTAAAAAAAATGAGAGAAATGACATCCACAAAACGTACTCCTAGCGCCTCTGATGGACGTATGATCGTTAATTCTCACAAAATGTCAGGAACCGAACTAATACAAGCGAAAACTAAAATAATAATATTATTCCACTTGTTGAAGGCGAGTCGTAGGCAATTTCTTGATAAATTGTTGTCTTGTTTTGCTCCCATTCGAAATCTTTTTTTTTCTGAAGAAAAACAAATTATTATGATATGATTTGACACAGACTGAATTTGAATTAAGTAAATTTATCGACTATCAAAAGTTTAACTCAAATCTCAACTATTATCTATTATTTCGTTTTGTACTAATACTTGTACATAGCTATAAAATGTTCTAAACAACTTTTCCAAATAACATTTTTCAATATTTTCCCAAATAAGTGTGTTTTGAGACATTTAATTTCCCGCCAAACAAGAAAAGACGAACGGCACTGTACAACAGATTTTGGGGTTTCTTTTGATGCAGAAGCGATTGCATGTATCGACATTTGTCAAAATATTATATTAAAAAAAGTTCCCATATGATGCGTACTTTCTGCCGGTCACTGTATCACTCAATATTACCTAATATATTCTAAAGTAATAGTATATACCTCTGATTAGTGGTATTATATAACTCTAGGTTGACAAGTCATCTAGTGGTACCCAGTGTAGCTTAAAGTAATGAAATAAAACTTGACAACCTCTTAAAACCATTATATAAATTATAGTAACACACTGTTCTAGAAGTGGTGTTATATACCTTAGGTTAGGAAACCCGTAATGAAGAGGTATGATCCAACATAAAAATTTTCATAGTGTCATCAATTTTTGTTTATGCGGTGAAAATTGTGTTAACGAGGTCGTCCCTTATTCAACAGTATTTGTTCAGTATAATAATTGTTTCAACATGATCTTCGTGTGTCTGCCTGGTTGTAATGTGTGTACATTAAATGCCACTTCTTGACTATCAGTATTATTATTTCCTAATGCAGAAGGAGGTATATTTTTTTTACCTGTTATAATGATCATGTCCTAAACTGGTACAAATTGACAGTAGGTACAGGTTGAGAATTTCTATAAAATTTTCGTAACTTTGTGAAAAAGAAGCGCTGTATTTTATTTTTTTCAATTTCTCAACATTTTGGTACCCATATACTTGGCAAACAACTCAGAAAAGAGATGAGCTATAATCCGTTTATATACTTTTATTACATAACCGCTGTGGAATAAAAAATATGTGCGTGCGCTGAATATTTTTCTCAATAACTTCAAGGTTTATGAGGGTAATTTGTATCGATAATGGTAACGGTAGTTTTAAGAAAGAAACGATCGTTACCAACATGATCACCAAAAGTTTTATAACGTAATCTCGCAAACACTACTGTTTCCAAGTTTTTATTGAGGTGATCAGAACACTACTATATTACTCAGGATACATCAGTTATATGGAAGAGGTTCTGACAACCTTTATATACCTTCCTTATAAATACATTGGTAACCATTACTATAAGTTCTTTAAAAATGGTTATAGAATAGTTATATAACTTCATTATATTTATAGAGTTTACAGTTGTGTAATAAAACCGTTATAAAACTACATTACTAAAGGTGAGAATATAAAACTTCTTATATAATCCCGTTAACATTATATTAACTTCATATTAACTAGGCGTTACTATAAGTTACGAAAATTGTTTATTGGGATGCCATTTGAACTCATCGTATAATTATTGTTGTCGTTCTTGGCAGCTTGAAAATCAGCCAACAATGGCCGGCGGCAAATATTTGTGCCTCCAATAAAATTAGCTGTTATATTTTTGCACAATGGAAGATCAATGCGATGTCTTTGATTTCCAATGTTGCCAACGTGATATATAAGCTAAATGAGTGCTCTCCTCTCTCCAACTAAGCGGAGTCCAGAAATGTCGAATTAATGTTTTCAAAGTCAATCATTCAGGTTTGTTGCCTTAAAGAAACAGCTTTCCTTTCATTTTTGTTTTTTGCCTTGAAAAGTATATCGTCTGCTTCACAATCAATCCTTTTAACTCCAAAATCAGCGATTTCACAGGAGGCACAAAAAAGTTTTTGAGTAATATCCAACAATAAAATTCAAATTAATTATGTCATACATTTTTAATATGTCGACCCTGTGCTGTAACAGATATTAGTAATTTTCAGAAATTACTTCATCAAGGGATTACAGTAATTGCCAAAAATGCAAGATGTAGTTACGTACATTTCCCGAGAGTTTCATTACCGCTAGGTAATTAATAAATCAATAGCTGGAATAGAAACTTTATTAAAAATAATAGTAAGAAATTAAAATTAACAAAAAATGTTAACGTGACATTTCTCTGAATTGAATATTTGTCAAAGGTGATGGTGAGAACCCAGCAATGTAATAATTAATACCGGCAGAAGTTATCCGTGAATGGATAAAAATCCGGTAGCAGCCTCCTTTAAATATTTGAAAATGTTCAAATTTCTCAGCTTTGATTTCCTTTCTCAGTAGTTATAAGGCTGGCTATCAGTTCAATGCAACGGGATTGCATTTTTTTTTCTTCATTTAACTTTCGGCCTATTTCTGCGACCAGTACTGAAAACCGACGCCAGAGAGCACACTCCCCCAATCGGAATTTTTGCCGCATCCTCTGATTCCTTAACAGGGTGGACTCTTCATGGAGCTCAATATCCATGAACTCGGGACCGCCATCCTAACGTCCCTTCCGAAGGATGGTATATCTATCGCCATATCTCGTGCTCATTTATATGGCGTCCTGCAGCTGGGAAAATGCTATTACCCTATTCAAATACTGGCCACTCCCAGCCTTGCTTGACTTCAGATCTCGATAAGACTTCTTAACCAGCCGGCCGGTCCTCGGGATTGTAATACGTTAACATAATCATTGGTGATTATTGTATCATTTATTTGATACCCTATTAATAAGTTGAGCAGAGTTAAAAAGAATGCAAGAGCAAAGTGCGTGACTCCTATTTTTACTCTTAAACAGAAGTGCTGCTAACTACCTAAGTCCACTAGAAAATGTTAACGGCTATTTATAGAAAAATATCAGTTTTCCGACGAAGATACTAACAAGTACTCACGGAATGATTTCTCAGCACTTTTTTTGAAATGAGTTTTAATTTCAATCAAATATTGCCTAAAATACTACCACGCTGTCAAGAGCTCATGGAGTCTTGCAGAAATACGGATTTGCAAAGTTCACAATGAAACCATTGGAGATACGTGATTTTCTTGTAGCATAACTAAGGTGTCAAGTAATTTTCAGGAAAGTACTATTTTCTGCAGCAAATTGCACTAAAATGTCAGTTTTGACCAAAAGTGGAATTACCTGATTTGCTTGTGAAGCCGACAATATTCCCCTGCGGGTCACTTGTCACTTGCATCAAACTGTTTCTAGGCAATAAACCTTCATGCATGATTTTCAGCAATTTTGCATGCTCTTAACATGCACATAATATATTCCGTCAGTCAAATAGCGATTCTAACTACCATTTTTCCTGATTATGTTCCTTGTAGAAGATATAATTGAAATAAACAAGTAATGAGATAAATTATTAGTGATAATTTTTTTAATAATCTTTCATTTATAGCTTAAATTAGCAAAGACAATTTCAAGTGATCCCTCATTGCATATTTTCTTCTAAAAGACTAGAACCCAAAAGTCAAGAACCCACAGAGTACTATTTCAAATTTCAATACCCTATAATATGTTCTTGAAAAAAATGGTGTCCTGAATAGGAATATATTGGTTTTCTGCCAAAGTTCAGAAATAACCAATGTATTTTAACTTCTGCATCTGAATAGGAAACAGCCATGAATATTATTTATTGAAAAATAACCAATATCCAATGTACTCCTGAATGAGCCTGAACCGCAGAAGAATAGATACAATTTCACTCGATTTAGTACATTTTCTCCTTCAAATCTGGTATGCACAGGAAACGGCAGCACTGCGACTGCGTCTCCTCCTTTATTATCTTGTTTTCTCACGAAACACGAAAGGCTAATTCAACCAGACCATACCAACGTTGCCATATTGTGGATGGATACTATTTTTAGGCGCGAAATTTGAAATACAAATTGTTGCGACAACTAGAAATTGTACCGAGTCGGGGCCTTGGTTAGTGTTAAGGTTTGCCGGGAAAAGGAAGGTTTTCGTTTTTTTAGGTGTACCCTGTCGAGCTACTTTATTTAAGATAAGGCCAGCCTTAAAAGTGTATACATAGACTTTGATAAAGACATCGTTTATTTTTTTCAGAATAAGTTTTGAAACAATTTACAGTTGTACAACCTTAATACCTAAAATATAAATGTTGAAGTGAAACGTGGGTTGAGCAGCTTTGGGCCGATGTAAAAGGCACATTTTCCAGGACGATTTTAATGGTGGTGATTCCAATTCTCCATTATTGTAATTCTAGAAGAGTTATCTTTATAGAATAAATATAATTTATTTCAGAGTGATGGTTTTATTTCCTTACGTGGAAGAGTGACTGAATGCCAAGCCGTAATTTATCAATAATAAATTCAAGAACTTGTATAATACCAAAGAGAGTAAACGTTATCTGAGTTAACGTTTACTCTCTTTGTTATAATACTACATCCTTTTGTGTTTGTTGAGGGTATGCAACCGCCATTACGACAGTTTTACATTCCGGTTGCATAATTAGTGTATACGATTGATATTCGGACAGCAAACTACTTAATTGATGAGAAGATAAAGAAAATAAAGCACTTTTTTATTCATGAGAGTATATGTTTTCAGCACAATGTATGTTAAAAAACTTCAGAAATAATTAATATTGTTTATCATTTAGTGCTGATGTACTGCGTACAATGAAATATGCTTCTGGAGCATGCCTCAAATTCTCTTTAGTCTCTTTTACTTGATTCGGAATAGCCCTTTTTATACTTGTATTAGCAGAAACGCATTGTTTTTTGTAGAAACAAATCTGTTGAGGATTGATGATGCTTTTGTTAGTTTATTTTTGACATTCAAATTTACTTTCTCCGGTGGTGAGTATGCTGGGGCATCTAGTTAAATTGTTAACAACGTGTACTTATTTCAAATTTCGCGCTAAAAATCTTGAATCTATTGATAAATTACGGCTTGGCATTCGCTCACTTTTCTAGGTAAGGAAACAAAACCATCACTGTGTGGGAAATTAGATAACTCATCTAGAATTAGAATAAAATAACTTGTGGAGAATTGGAATCAGCACCATTAAAATCGTCCTGGATAATTTGCCTTTTATATCGGCCCATTATTTTGTTAAGACTAATGTAAATTGTTTCAAAAACTTATTCTTCTGAACAAAACGATGTTTCTGTGTCACAGTCTAAAGCCGGTAATATCTTAAAGAACGTAGCTCGACAGGGTACACTTAAAGAAACGAAAACTTTCCTTTCCCCGGCAAACCTTAACACTAACCAAGGCTCGGTACAATTTCTAGTTGTCGCAACAATTTGTATTTCAAATTTCGCGCCCAAAATTATTATCCATCCACAATATGGCAACGTTGGTATGGTCTGGGTGAATTAGCCTCTCGTGTTTTCTCGTTATGCTGGGTACAGATGACAGCTATCAGCGGAAAGCCCAATGACAAAGAGTAGAGAGGACAAGAGAAATCACTAACCCTATTTATGAATGGAATAGTAAAATTGTAATGGAATCCTTGAAAGTTGACATTTCGGCGATCATTCACGTCATGTGAGAACTGTAGAATGATACAAATATTATAGTTGATGAGGAAACGCTTCGGGTATTTTGTATTTGCAAGATGAATAAAATAATTCTGTTTTTGGGTAGGATTAAATATATTATCAGAATATATTGTCATAATTAGTAAAACATTGATTCTGAAATTCCTTTGATTGAAACATTCACATGTTATATAAATATTTTTATGGTGATCACTGCATTCGTATGCATTCGATGTGTTACCTCATTGACAATCAGTATGTGTATTCCATTGTTTATCATTATTGTCCATATCATATTGGAATATAAGATGAGTGTAATTATGAATATACAATACAGGGGAAAATGTTTTAATAAGTGATATCGAACACATAAATATGTTTGTGCTAGTAATTTCAACAAGGACAATATTTTGAGAAATTCGATATACTTGATGGATTCACAATTACAAAGGACGTTTGCGCATGATAAAAATCTTATGATGGAGTGGATAATGCTTTTATAAAGTGCTGTAAATTACATACAATTACTTAATTTAGCTTTCGAACCAATAAAAGTACAAGAGATGCAATCTTTCGTTTTCTGAAAAATCTATATTCTAGTCTGAAGGAAGTGACCACTGCACCCACTGTGCAAAACCTCATACTATTATCGTTATTATATGGTAACCTAGATACATCATTACGTTATGATTATTGGGTCCCATAACGTCGCAATGACCATTTTAGAATCGTTATATATCGAATCTGATACGTTTTCTGAAACTGTTCTGTTACAGCAAAAGTACTTATGTGTAATGAAATCGTTACATAACACATCCTTTTTTTTTCACATCATACTTTTTTACGGGAAAAGTACTTTCTCAAAAAGTAACAACTCTCTTCTTTTAAGTTAGGTTAGAGATACATTATTTAAGTAAACTTGAATTTGAAATAAAAAAAATATCAAACAAAAAATAAACGAAAATATACATTTCTCAGTAAAAATAAAATATATAAATTATTATTATTTACTGAAATCTCGGAACCAAAAACTTTTAAAATCCAAGAAGAGTGTACATTGAACCTGAACTTTCAGTTTTCATTACAATGACAGTCTTAGTTTTTGGTTTCCCTTAATAATCATTGTTTTGCATGTCGAAGCCATTCCATGGCTATTTTATCCAATAAACAATCCGAAAATTTTAGGACAACTTTCCGTACTGCACCTAAGAAAATATGTATTAAAATATTTTATTAACAATGCTGTCAGAAGTATTTCCCATTACCTCGCATAAGTTCGATAACCATCCTCTTCAGTTTCTTTTTTGAGTATTGACCATAGGGTTTTTCCAGACGCTACAATAAAATATAGAAATTCTTAGGTGTTTATAGTGTATTTGCTTGTATCGATCCATATATCATGTTAAAGTTGAGAGTTGTGATACAATTCAAATGTATTACCTCATTGTCCATGATGATATAAATACATGACGCCATAAATATATCTATATATAGTTTTCAATCATCTTTATAATTTTTCCTGTTGATTCTTGGAACTAAGGTGCAAAGTTTTTGGCAAAAAAGAAGCCACAAACAAATCAAACCATATCCTTTTGAGATTTTATCAATGTTATGTGACACATAACTTTTTTTTCAAAATTGATTTTCTTGTAGATAGGTATAAATACGTCAAAAAACCTCACTAAGAACCGGCACAAAAGATCGATAAACGATAAATGAAATCCCGCCACTTATTTGAGGTTGACCAAGGGTATCATACAATTGCAATTATACCATCAGGTTTGCCGCAATACCTTGAACTTTTCCTAATACACATTATTTTACGGTAATAATATAAAACTACTCATTGAATTATATGTCGCTTCCGAAAGTATAATCCATAAGTGGACTTCATTTGAAGAAAAAATTTATCAAATTAAAAAGTCACTTATGACAGATTCCATATGAACAGGACGCGCTTATTATTTAAGCTTCCCTCGGAAAGCGTGTATGTATTTTGTATTTTGCACAGTGACGGCCACCATATTGAGGAAATATATGGCTGCAGAAAACCTGGCCAATCGAGTAACAGAATGAAATGTTTTTAAAATGTTAGTAGTCACATCAGACATAGGAAAAATCATGTGCTGCCTGGGCAAATGTCGCGCATAAGTTTTGTATGGCTAAGGCACCAGATTTGAACTCTGGTTTCAAATCCCACACCTGACAGTTTTTTTTCCTTCGAAAATTAGAAATGATTTGTTTTGGGAGCAATATTCATCCCAAAACAAATAATTTTTCATGTCTAAGAGATTGAAATGTTTTCATAATGTTAGCACTCACAGAAATCATAAGAAAAATAATTTAGTGTCTGGGCATAATTTTTTCCCTCTCTTCGGAACATTTTTCGTACTGGAACCATACCAATGAAGAAAGAGCTTGGAATTACTCCTGAAATTTTGTATTTACATTTTAAAGAATAATGTATTTTAGTGCCTTAGCACAAGAGTTTTTTTTGCTTCATTACTGTACCTATCACTATCACAGGGGCAATATTCACAATGAAATTTTTTTCTCATTCATAAATATCTAAAAACATTCATATATAGAGGGCATACAAAACTTGTGAACAAATTCTACCTAGATACTAAATGATTTTTCTTATGATCTCTATAAGTGTTAACATCCTAAAAACATTTCATTATGTAACTCGATCGCGCAGGTTTTTTGCAGCCAGCTCTAAGACATGAAAAATTATTTGTTTTGAGAAGAATATTGGCCCCAAAAAAATCGTTTCTTAATTCCGAAGGAAAAAAATTTAAATAAAACTGTAAGGTATGGGGATCGAACCCCTCCCTACTTATCGAGAACCAGAGTTTAAATCTGGCGCGTCGGACCGACCGGCCAACTCGAGAGATAGGTGATAGGTTTTTATCGAGTGGGGTGAATAACCACCTCCTTCCACTGCGACCTTCTAGGTCTATGGTGGCTCGCCCATTCACACAGTGTTCTTTATAGGCCTTGTTACTAACTCCATACGCCACCTTAGGAGCAGCGCCGTTAATTTAACCCGCAACGGCGAATCGTCGAGGCACATCCTCGGCCCGGCTACGAAATTTAGCATTTAATTCTCACAAATTAAATAGAAAAATTTCTGCCCTGGCCGAGGATCGAACTCACAACCTTCGGTTGAGAGTCGGATGCTTACCCACTGCACCATGCCCCCCCCCCTAACTCGAGAGATAGTAGGCATCAAAATTATTTCCAACATGTTATATTGGTATGGGTGCTTTTTCCAAAAAAGGCCATACCAAACTTATGCACAACTTTTGCCCAGGTAGAACATGATTTTTTTATGTTTGCTGTGAGTACTAACATTTTAAAAACATTTCATTCTCATGCTCGATTTGCCAGGTTTTCAGCAGCCGGCTCTTAGTCTATCAGTAGTAGTGTATAGAATTAGTTTATATCTTTCATTGGAATTAACAGCTCATTCTCCAGGTCAAAACAGTTTCCTCAATTCACTTGATAGTTTTATTTGCCTATTTATTACAATTGTCATGACAATGACTTATCATTTTGCAAATGTGTGATTACTGCAATAATATCATATAGCAACGCTGAATAAAGGAGTATTGGTACATATTAACGTCCTTTACTTGAGATTGAGGTAACGGGAAAAGAAACAACAGTAAGTAGACTGAATGTTGAGGAATTGTCGACATTTCTACGTTTATTTGACCTTTGGCATTACACCATTTCACCATAATACACGAATTCAGTTGCGAAACAAAATGAAGGGAATACTAGCCAAATGGTTCATATACTTCTCATTGATACTGTGAACATGAGAACAGTAAGTGGAAGATTAAACCTACTTATATGTTTGTAATTTTGAATGATTACCAAGTTTTCCATACTTCACCGGACTAATGGGCATATTCCAAATTTCATTTTATCTCGTCCAAAACACCGTTCTAATTGATAGATAATGACTTATCATACTTTCTGTAGAACTTCTATTTCCATTACTGGAATTGAATGAATTCAATCTCAATAAGAATTCAATCACATAACAAGAATCAATGTACAAACAATTTAGGTCTAAAAACTGAAGAAGGTACCTAGGTTTGTTTCAGATTTTAATTAAGTTCTACATATCACTTTCCCTATTATGTTTGCAATGTGACAATTTTGTGTTGTTTTTTTATCCATCTATACATTTAATTTGAGTGTGTGGATTTTGAGATATTTTTTTTCAACATTTTTTTTTGTTTCACAAAAGACTTCAAATAAACAATTGAACTACAGCAATATCTTAATATTCAGACTTCTTACTGTTGCCCTGTTCTCCGCTACCTCAATAAAAACTTGAATGAAGTGCGAAGGTGTCATATCCTACGATCATACGAAAAGCAGTAGAGACCAGTCCTCAGCATCAGAACACTAAAAACATGTTCGCAAATACCTGAAAAGAAAAATAATACAAAATTAGTTCAATCTATATTGAATTACATCAGGACCCTCACCACTTATAGTTGGTTTCTCTATACCTGCAACTCTTTCAGGAAGTTTCCAGAAAAATAATATTCCCCAATATCATATATCCCTAAGTCTAAGAGTTTATTTAATTAATTAAAGAGTTTAACATAATGTGATAGTAAAAAAACTTACTGTTCTCACAACTCCATTCTCTCCATTAGCACAGAAGTCGTTATCTGCAATCGTAGAATAATGTCGTGTCCCAAATCGAGTGGTATTATTATTACATGTTTAATTTCTATATCATTCATAGTTCTACTTCGGAATTAGTAGCGGTGAAAATTGCTGTCGTATTATAACAACAATAAACAAAAAAAAACTTTTATAAAAAGACAATCCCGCCACCTGTGAACGAGAGGCCATACTATTTCCGATATAACTTAGCGGAGACCCACTCGAACTTAGCGGAGAAACCCACCGAATCTAGTGGAGAAACCCACCAGACGGCCATGCATACAATAACACAATTTTTGGAAAATACACGACGGAAACACCCGAACATACGAAGCAATATATATATATATATATATATATATATATATATATATATATATATATATAGATAATGATCTGTGATATTTATCAATATAATGGTTGAAAGAAAGAGATTTGTTACCCGTTCAAGTGGGAACACAAGAAAGAAAGGGTGGGGTTTCCTGAACACCCTAATCAATAAACTCGCAGTGGAATTGCATGTTCCAGGATATCAATTCTGTGGACCCAAAACAAAGTTAGAAAAAAGGCTGTTTAGGGGTGATAAAGGTGTTAATCCTTTGGATGAAGCTTGTAGAGAACACGATATAAGTTACTCTGAGAGCAAAGATATAAAAGCTAGAAATATTGCCGATCAACGATTGGCATCATTTGCTTCTGGGAGAAAAAATCACATCATTCGGGATATCAAATATCATGAACATGAAGAGTAAGTTGGGTATGGGATTGAAATGAAACAAATGTCTCTTGAAAAAAAAAAGAAAGGTGGTGAATTGAAAATTGGTAAGAAACGGAAGAACAAACAGAAAAAACAATTATACAAAATTCCAAAAAAGGTGGATTCCTTCCATTTTTACTACCTCTTCTAGGAGCACTAGGAGGTGTTGAGGAGGTGCAGCTTCCATTGCGTCCGCAGTTAATAAAGCTAAATCTGAAAGAGAACAAACTGCTGAACAAAAAAGGCATAATCTGGCGATGGAAAAAATAGGAAGAGGATTATATCTCAGACCACGAAAGGGGTACGGTATGTTCGTTCAGCCCTACCAAAAAAAAACTGTTAAGCAATCTCCCTCACAGAGCATTAACCAACATCGATATATTAAAAAACGTAGAACGTTTGAGAATTCCTTATTTTCAGAGGGGTTTTCATGAGAAACGAACTACCAAGAAAAATTAGGGATATGGAATGTGGTTATTGTTAATATGGACTCTGATTCGGGAGGAGGAACTCCTTGAACAGCTTATGTTAAGAAAAAAAAGGAGAAGTTTTATATTTTTATAGTTATGGAAATCTGAGACCACCAACAGAATTGATAAAATACTTCCGCAGTGGTGGTGACGTGACACATATCAAATATAATTATATCTCTGTGCAGAAATTCAACTCATATCACTGCTAACAACACTGTCTTCTGTTTTTATATAATCAATTTCCATGATGTATTTATGTCAGTTATCAATAAACAATCATTGGAAAAATGTCTTTCACTTTGACGTTGAGCAATCCATCTTCAATATTGAGCTATGACTTCAATCCACCAATTTATTTGGATGAAAATCTAGAAAATGAAATAGGTTTGGCAAATTTCGATTCATTAAACGTGATTCCAAATGTTACGAAATTCAATAATGGTTTAATATGGGGTGAATAGATCAGTTCAAGTACATTATTCCAGAAGGTTTCTATGATATCAAAGATATTCTTGATATTCTTATAGAAAAAAATGATCACCAGTAGTGATGATATTGTGTATCAATGACTACAAATTGGTTCACTTCCAAAGTTACAATTGGAACGAATATAAGGATTTCAACGTCGATAACTCTATAGGACACATATTGAGATTTGATAAGAAAATTCTTGATGCACATGATAACTATATATACATCAGCTCACGAAGTGAGAATTATTTCTGTGAATACTATTTGTATCGACTGCAATATTGCCATGGGCTCTTTAGTGAATGGCGAGCCAGTCCATGTTATTCACCAGTTTTTTCCAACCGTACCAAGGGGGTATAAAATAGTTGAAACTCCTCAAAATATTCTGTATTTCCCAGCCACCTTTAAGACAATCAATAAAATCACTGTGAAAGTACTCGATCAGAGTTTGAAAGTGATTGATTTTCGGAACGAAGTAGTAACAGTCAGCTACACTTGAAAAAAAATTGAATAGAAAATGTGTGAGATTTGAAGAATTTTCAACAAACTTAAAAGAAAAAGGAAAACTAAATGAAATAGTAGTAAAACAACTACCCAATTACTAACATCCGAAAATAGACGGTTCCTGAGATCTCTAGGATTGAAACTTCTAATATAATGGAAATATTACATATCACAGGACAGCCTTTTAGTGACAATACAATTGAAGACTATCAGTTTCATACATATCAACCTTATATTAGTAGTGAGATCAAGTATAATGATGAAATACTAATCCCTATTCAGGACTTGGAAGCTTATACTTTACCTTATAATTCTTACATTTATATAGAGGGTAAGCTCACTAATTTGGTGTGAAACCCACCTACGAACGTGACATTCATATGAATGCCATAGCCTTTTTGTTTCGCGAGATCCGGTATGAATTGAATGGTGTTGTGATAGATTCTGTCAGAAATGTTGGTTTAGTATCAACAATCAAGAATTTTTTTATCTCTGAATGAAAATGAAAGTATTTTACTTCAGAACAGTGGGTGGTTCCCCAAAGAAGAAACAATTTTGGTGGACAAAAAAGGAAATTTCAATGTGTGTATCCCGCTGAAGTTGTGGGCGGGCTTCTTTGAAGATTTTAGAAAAATAATCGTAAATTGAGACACTAGTTTTGATTCGTGAAAGTTCGATCATTGCAATCTCAACAATATAAGAACATTTTCGAATACTGAACGATATCCTTACAATGATTTGAATCTTGATTTCAAGAACAACAAATTTGCAAAACTTTATGAAATGTATGCAAACTTCCAGGAGAGCTTTTATCACATCATCCATGGATATGTACATGACTATTACAATTTGGAATTGGATTTGGAACTATTCGGTCAGTATGTTATACCTGAGAAACAATTATGTGATATAAAATCCTTCAATAACAAAAATAAAATAATAACCCACTCCAGGAATTGGAAAAATATTCGACGATTTCGAAGATGATATGATGGCGAAGGCTTCAGAGTTCGCAGAGAGAGTCTGGATGGAGTTTACAGAAGATATGGTTTCTAGATGTGAATATTAATATATATAATCCACTTTCCGCTTCCTCATATATTAAACTACCAAAGCAATAAAGCAAAGAAGGCAGTTTTGAATTTAAATAACTATGATGATTGTGTTTCGCTTGGTGCGTAAATTCAGCAATATTTCCTGCGATTGGACTTTCTACGAGTACAGCTTCATACCCTCATTCCAATTTCTCATTGAATTTTGAAGGGATTGAATTTCCTATGAAACTGAAAGATATTCCAAAATTTGAAATTTTGAATAATATTTCTGTGAACGTGTTCGGTGTAGATACTCATTTTACAAATGGTAAAATGGTGACTGATATTGTTGGACCCTTATATTTCACATCAAACCGTTCAGCAACACATGCAAATCTTCTACTTTTGATGATGATGCTGGAAAAAATCATTACTATCAAATATTTTTTCATCTAGATTGGTTCCTCAGCAGAAATCAAAACATAAAGGCCAGGTCTATATATGTGATGGTTGTTACAATTCATCCCAACGAATGTGAAATTGAGTATCCATCAAACATATGACTGCAGTCATATTTATGTGACACTACCCACATCAGATATGATTATCAACAAGTACGGTAAAAAGGTACCAAGAAATATTCTAAAATTCGTTAATTTCGAAAAACAATTATCAGTTTCTCTGTAATTTATGCAGACTTTGAAAGTTTACTCAGACCGATCCACCATAATGAACCATCGAATGAAAAATCTTTATTTTTAAAGCATTCGAACAAACTCCCTATTCCTTTGCATTTTACATAAAATGTAATTATGATGATAGATATTCCAAATTCATTCAATATCGTGGACACGACTGTGCTGAAGTATTCGTGAAAATGTTGGATAAACATGTTCTTGATTTGTATGAGAATCATTTGGAATATGTAAAACCGATGAAACCACTTTTTGAAGAAGAAGAGAAAGAGTTCCAGGGTTCCTCATCATGTCGTATATGTGATAGACCCTTCAATTCAAATGATATCAAAGTTCGAGATCACTGCCATCTCACGGGAGCTTATAGATTTTCAGGACTTCAGTGTGCAACATAAACTTCAAAGTGGCAAAATTTATTCCAGTATTTTTTCATAATTTTACTAACTATGATTGTCAACTGTTTATGAAAAATCTAGCTACCAAAGGAGAACGTATTATAGCGATTGCACATAATAAAGAGAATTATATTTCATTCTCCAAACCCATTTTGGTCGAAAAGTGTATAGCATTGAGATTTGTGGACTCTTTTCGATTTTTATCGAAATTTCTGGATAAACTAAGTCAAAATTTGGAATCTTATAAATGTAAAGAGATCAGGAAATATTTTAGTGATGATAAAAAATTCAGTTTAATAAGGCGTAAAGGAGTTTTTCCTTATTCCAATGTAGACTCTCACGATCAGTTGAATCAAACCTATTTACCATCCCAATCAGATTTTTATGATATACTCAGTGGAGAATCAATTTCAGATGGAAATTATACCCGAGCGAAGGATGTGTGGACAACATTTGAATGTTTAACGTTAGGAGAATATTCAAGAATATTCAGCTAAAATCAGATGTTCTCCTTTTAGCTGACGTTTTTGAAAATATCCGAAAAGTGTGTTTGGATACATATAAACTTGATCCTGCTCAATATTTACCAGCACCTTCTTTGAGTTGGGATGTAATGCTACGTTACACAAAAGTTGAACTACAACTTATTACCGATATCGACATGATGCATTTTTCAGAAAGGAAATTCGTGGCGAGCTAAGTCAGTAAGCTAATAATGAATTCATACCAACATATGATCCCCCAAAACCTAAATCTTTCATTGTATACCTAGATGCTACAAATTTATATGGTGCTGCAATGAGTGATTATCTCCCCTCAGGAGATTTTCATTGGTTAAAGAAATATGAAGTGAATAACTTCGACTGCCGTCGTATTGAAGATACATCTTCGAAAGTGTTCATTTTTGAGGTGGATTTGGAGTATCCACCATATTTACATGACATACACAATGACTTACCATTTTGTCCAGAAAATATCACACCTCCCACAAGTAACTATTCTAAATTAATTCCAAATTTAAAAAATAAATGAAAATACATTATTTATTATAAAAATTTAAAACAATGTTTAACATATGGTTTACAACTGAAAAAGATCCACAGAATAATGGAATTTTCTCAATCTCAATGGTGGCAACCATATCTTGACCTCAATACTAATTTGAGAAATGCGGCTAAAAATGAGTTCGTGAACTCTTCAAACTCTTTACAAATTCGGTAGACGGTAAACCGATGGAAAACGTGGATAATAGAAAAGATTTTAAGTTATGTACTCTGTACAATCTCTTTCGACTTTGGAGTTTTTGAAAAAACCGTGGTGACGAACCAGGATGAGTGACAAGACTTTGATAGAATTTGCGTTGATAGATGTCACACTGTTCCAAATAATTTATAATTTTTTCAATATAATTTGTTGAACTAGAAGCTAGTATTCTATTTACAATAAGAAGATTATTACAGTCCATTAAAGGATTCAACAGTCAAGTTGTTGGATATTGAACATTGGTCCTTCGAGCCGGATACAAGTGAGAAGAGAATCAAACTATTTGGCGCCAATTGCCAGGCCTTAGTCATTTCAACACACCGACGACGTTCGTTATAGCCAGTTCCATACTTTAGGAGTGAGATTCCCATAACAACTCCTAGAGGTATTTATCTCTGTTCCTATTTGACCTATATAATATACCTTACGATTTGAATAATTATCGGAATAAATACAATTAGTTCAGTCAAACAATGGCGGATATTAGTAGGTTAAAATAAAAAGACGTACTTTGAAGTCAATTAACAAGATTATCTAACCAAGTGAATGGTCTAGATTTAACTAATTTATCAGATACAGCAATTTTGGAATTGAAAAATAGACTTTCAAATTTTTTACCATTATTAAACAATTTCAATGAAGTTCAATTAGAAATCGAGTTGTTAGAACCTGAGGGGGCGGAAGAAGAAACTGTGGCATTTGAAACACAGTACTATGATTTGCTTGGTCGTATACAGGGTACTATCATAAAATATGAAGAACAAAATGAAAGTTTGTGCTCTACAACTATACCATCGAAATCGGTACGAATGGCATCTAACATTAAATTGCCAGTGATTAAACTTCCTGGTTTCTCAGGGGAATATGATCAGTGGATCGAGTTTCGAGATGCATTCAAGGCCATGGTACACAATAACAAATCTATTGGTAAGGCAGAAAAGTTTTACTATTTGCGGTCTTCATTGAGTGAAGAAGCTTCTCATGCTATTCAAAATATAGAAGTTTCAGACAATAATTATGATATGGTTTGGGATTTGTTGTTGAAAAGATATGAAAACAAACAATTGATAGTTTTTACTCATATCAAACATATATTTGAATTAGAAACTATAAATAAAGAATCACATACTGAGTTACGACGTTTGTCGGACAACATTTCCAAGCACATTCGAGCTTTGAGTTCTTTGGGACTTCCTACCGAGCATTGGGACGTTTTAATAATTCATATCATTACCATGAAGTTGGACTCTGTCACGAGACGTGATTGGGAGGAATATGAGTTGAAGGGTGAACTTCCGACATTGAAAGAAATGAAGTCTTTCTTGAAACATAAGTGTGAGTTGTTAGAAAAATTGCAATTTAATAAAAAATGATATATCAAAACAAACTAATAATACAGGCAATCATAAAAATAAGCAAAGGGTTCAAGTTCATTTAAATACTCAAGGGAACAATATGAAGTGTTTTTTCTGCAAAAACAATCATGCTATATACAGTTGTGAAAGTTTTTTGAAGTTGTCTGTAGAAAACAGAATTCAAGAGGCAAAAAAGAAACACCTATGTTTGAATTGTCTCAGACCAGGACATACTAATCAATTTTGCAGGCTTTCTGGTTGTAGGAAATGTAATAGGAAACATAATACACTTATGCATTTGGAGCAGGTGTCTGAGAGTCACCAGGCAAGGGGTGAGGGGATGCCGAACCACTTATCAATAAAGAGGACAATGCTTCAGTAGTGCAAACTACTACATGCAATTTGAGTATGAGTACTCAACAAGTTATTTTATCAACGGCTATAGTTTTAGTAAAAGATAAGAATGATCAATTTCACGAGGCTAGAGTTTTTTTAGATAGTGGTAGTCAAAGTAACTTCATAACTAGGGAGCTGTGTAATAAATTAAGTTTGCCAATGAAACAAGTGGATTTTTCAGTAGAAGGCGTTGGACAATTACTTTGCACAATTGATCACTCTACAACTGTTAGCTTAAGAGCCAAACTGAAAAACTATAAGGCTAATATTTCATGTTTGATAATTCCTAAAATAACAAGTCCAATACCCTCAGAGTCGTTTGGAATTGCTCAGATTCCAATTCCTGATAATATTAAACTCGCAGATCCAAATTTCAATAAAAAGGGGCAAATTGATATTTTAATTGGGGCAGAGCATTTCTGGAACCTATTATGTGTAGGCCAAATTGAGCTTGGGAGAAATCTACCAATATTGCAAAAGACTCAGTTAGGATGGGTGGTTGCTGGTGGACTGATTCCAAGTTCAAAAGTCAATTATAGCTATTGTAGCATAATCGCAAAAAATCCATATTCAGAGTCCAATGACTCCGAAATTGAGGCTCAGTTAACGAAGTTCTGGCAGATTGAAAAGTATAGGCAGACTAAAGCTACACTTTCCACGGATGAACAATTTTGTGAGAATCATTTCATGAATACTCATAGTAGAGATATTAAGGGTGGGTTTATTGTTGAAATGCCTTTTCGAGAAACTAATATTATTTCAGTGAACTTGTTGGAGAGTCAAGATATTTGCATTGAAGAGATTTTATTCAATGGAAAAAAACTTATCAAAAATCCTATATTAAAGGCAAATATTCTCAATTTATAGACGAATACAGAAACCTTGGACATATGTGAAATAATCGAAAATAATTCAGTTTCCCGAAAATGCTTTTATCACCCATCACGCAGTGATTAAAAAGCTAGCTTAACAACTAAGGTGCGCGTTGTATTTGACGCGTCGATGAAAACAGATAGCGGATTGTCACTGAATGATGTGCAGTACATGGGCCAACGGTTCAAGATTTAATATCTATAATTTTACGGTTCAGAAAATATAAATTTGTAATCGTGCTGATATTGCGAAGATGTATAGGCAAATCCTCATTACAGAATCCGGCGTTAACAAAGAATATTTTGGAGAAACGAGCCTTCGGAAGAGCTTAAATGTTTGAACTCAAAACTGTTACGTATGGTACAGGTCTGCACCATATTTGGCAACGGGGTGTCTTCGCCAACTTGCTGACGAAACGGAAATTTCTTCTCCTATCGTGGTGAGGTAATCAAAGGAGATTTCTATTGGATGATCTACTGACAGGATCAGACTCAATCGATGACCTGTTGAGAATACAGGAAGGAGTTAATACTATTTTATATAGCGAAAGGTTTCGAACTTCGAAAATGGCGCACTAACAATCTGGAGGTTCAAAGGGCTCTCAAAGTACATCCGATCTAGAAGTAAGTATTTTAAAACTTGGAGACAGGCAGAATAAAACTTTGGAAATTCTATGGGACTCCGCACGACTATTTACAGTATACTATTAACACTGCAACAGAACCAGTAACAAAAGGTCTATTCTATCGAAAATAGCCCAAATCTATGATCCGTTGGGTCTGTTGGGTCAGTTGTGGTGGTGGCTAAGATGATTATGCAGCAGCTATGGCAAGCAAAATTATCTTGGGATGAAGGAGTTCCTCA
Organism: Gonioctena quinquepunctata; assembly: GCA_018342105.1. NCBI lineage: Eukaryota > Metazoa > Arthropoda > Insecta > Coleoptera > Chrysomelidae > Gonioctena > Gonioctena quinquepunctata. The sequence continues at coordinate 204,916 of JAFIRS010002426.1, forward strand.
GAACATCCAGACGCGATGGGTGAAATTTAGGAATAATCTAGCGGTATTAAATCAAATTAAAAAATACCTAGATGGGTTATGACTAATGACGTGATACGGGTTGAATTGCACGCTTTTGCAGACGCCTCTGAAAAGGCATATGGAACCGTGTATATAAAATGTAAAAAAAAAGATGGAGCATATACAACTAGTTTACTATGTGCTAAATCGCGAGTAGCACCAATTAAGAAAGTAAGTCTTCCGACTGGAACTATGCGAACATATGAATTAGCTCAATTAGTTTACAAGGTACAGTCTGCCATAAAAATAAACTTCGATGCCTGTTACTATTGGTCTGACTCAACTATCCACATTATATTGGATAAAAAACGATAGTAGTGGATATAAAACTTTCGTGGCAAATCACATAAGCGGAAGATACAGAGTTTGACCAACAAAGCTGATTGGCATCATGTGAGAACCGAAGATAATCCGCAGACTTTGTGTCGAGGGGCATAGATGCTGATCAAATAAATATCTTCGGATTTATGGTGGAGAGGACCTCTATGGCTATTAAAAAAAATGAAAGGGAATGGATTCATTCGGATATCGGAGATATGAAAAGGGGGTTCCTGAGCAACGGATCGTTGTTTCAATATCCACGATCATACAGACAAATACTATCAAGTTCTTTAACAATAATATTTTTCCAAATTTTCGAAATTCCGTAAATTGCACGCGTGGTAGCCTACTTATTACGATATAAAACAAATTTTGATGCACTATACAAAACGTCAGTCGGGAAGTTTAACGTAAATGAATTGAATGGGGCTTTGTATTTATTGTTTCAGTGGCACAACAAGATGAATTTTCTAGGGGCTATATGGCTCTGAAAAAAAATGTACAGTTAGACAAGATTAGTAAACTTCATGTTTGTATCCCTTCATGGATGAACAAAATAACGTCATACCCTTGGCGGTAGGATATCAATGCAAATTACAAGTTGGATAAAACACACCTTGATACTACCCCAAAGCATGAGATCACACAACTCATTTTAAGGAGAACATGACGCTTGTTACACTGTACAACAACTCACTCGGTTAGACAACAATTCGGCCGTTATGGGAAAAATGTTGCTAGACTGACTGTCAAAATGTGTAAAATGTTTTCGGAAGACCTAAGGCATCAGAGTATCTTATGGGCAATTTTTCCCATAAGAATATCCCAGTGTTTTCCATTTCATAATACGGGCGTGATTATGCAGGGCCTTCCTCCTCAAAGATCGCAAAACTCGAGGTGCAAAACTGATTAAGAGTTATATCTGTCTGTTTATTTGTATGAGTACTAAGGCTATGCATCTCGAAATTGTAACCGATCTAACTACAGATAATTTTTGTCCAGTTTGAAACGATTCATATCAGGAGGGAAAACCGGAGGTCATTTATTCCGACAACGGTACCAATTTTGTAGGGCAAATGATAGACTGAGCGAATTCGGTGAATTTTATGAAAAGTAACACTCAAACTATTGTAAATAATGTAACTCATGAAAATATCATGTGGAAATTCATACCAGCAAGAGCCCCACATTTTGGAGGTCTCTGGGAAGCTGGAGTTAAAAGCGTAAAAAAGCACCTAACTAGAATAATGGGTAATGCTCATTTAACCTACGAAGAATTTAATTCGGTGATTGTTCGGATCGAAGGTATATTGAATTCCCGACCACTTTATCCTCTATCCTCTGATCCATCTGATTGCAATCCTCTGACCCCATCTCATTTCCTAATTGGGAGAGCGATGACAGCCATTCCAGAGCCCAGCGTTCTACATCTCGAAGAAAACCGTTTGGACAAGTATCAGCGGCAACCAATTCTTGAACATTTTGGCGTCGTTGGCATAAAGTATATATCGGAACTACAAGTTCGATCAAAATGGAAGGCAGCAGCAAGCAGTATCATAAAGTCGGGAGCCTAGTGATTATAAAGGAAGATAATCAGCCTCCCCTGAAATGGACTTTAGGAAGGATCCTGCACTTCATCAGGGCAAAGACGAAGTCATACGAATCGTTTCGGTAAAAAATTTGGGCGGCAGATATTTAAACGTCCGTAACGAAGATTTGTGTACTTCCAATTAGTGACAATGAAAATGAAACCTCAATGAAGTGTCGACTAAACAATTCAATTTATTCCAAAAGTTTGAATTCAATTTATGTTGAAACTAACTTATAGTTTTCTAAGGCAGGCGATATGTACACTCTTTGACTTTGGGTTTTTGAAACCGTGGTGACGAACCAGGATGAAATTTACAATAAGAAGATTATTACAGTCCATTAAAGGATTCAACAGTTGTTCCAAATAATTTATAATTTTTTCAATATAATTTGTTGAACTAGAAGCTAGTATTCTATTTACAATAAGAAGATTATTACAGTCCATTAAAGGATTCAACAGTCAAGTTGTTGGATATTGAACATACTCATTGAAACAATAGGCCGGGATCTAGGTGCAGAGAGTTTAATATCAAAACCTCATTTCAAGCATGTTCGATTTTCAGTGAAAATCTAGTGGCGATATCAGAGAAAACATCGAATATTTCGATCAACCAATTATGTCACTAATAACATACACGGAATTCCTAGAGGAAAATGAAAGACGAGTTTGGAGGTAAAATTATTCATTCGTTCTATGGGTTGAGTGCAAAAGCATATCGTGTTGAAACTGTTGATTCGATGAAGGCAGAGTTAGGAATTGTAAAAAAGGCAAAAGCTGTTTCGAGAAATGTTATAAAAAATATTATTAACTCTTTCCGAAAGTGGGGAACCAATATTTCGAAAAAGTATGTCTCTAATTTACATACGATATATACCGAATTAAAAAATATAATTGTAGTATCACCGTATGATGCTGAGAGATATATTCTCCCTGGAAAAGGAGAAACATTAGCTTGGGGTCATCTTTCCCTTGATTCGATCAAGGGTGCCAAGTTGAATCTATTTTTAACCATGGAGGAGAAAATATAATCTATTTTTTATGTACCTATAATGTGTTCATATAACTGTCAATAAAACAATATTTCGAGATGAGTTTTTCATTTAAACACTCCATGTACAAATATTTTTCAGAGTTTTCATGCAGAAATTACATCTTGGTTGGGCTTGGAGACCACCATCTATGTGCGTTTTCCATTCTGGGCGATTATAGTGAACAAAACAAGGTAATTTCCTTTGGAGAACAAACTCTTGCCTATATTGCTTTGGTAATTTGTACCATTCATGTAGAAGTTCAAGTGGTCTCACCTGCTGAATCAAATAGTCTATGGGAAAATATTGGAGTTCTTCTTCACTGAATTCACTCAGCCGTGTTCCATTCTTGTGTTTATTCATTAATTCCATTATAAAACACTTTTCGCATTCCATATTTCCTAGAGAATTCGAATATTGATGTAAAGGTGAGAAATGTCGAGCACACAGCAATGTAGTATAGTAGACACTCAACTACTCAACTATCGTAGACCTCGAATCAACTTTTATATGTGATGGCGGAGAGGGATGCAGCTGAGTCCAATCAGTTTGTTCAGCGGAACTATTCTTCCTTATTAGTAGCTTGAACTCTGTGCTATTGGTTGGTATTTGGTATTTTAGAGTTCGGATATTTTTAATTCTGTGAGGTATCATTCTAATCCACTTTATCGGCCAAGTATCATTCAATTTACCATTACTATCGAAGCAAATAACTATTTTTTTCAACGTTGTGCGGTTGGTATATGAATAGAACATCTTGCAATATGGCTTGTAATATTAAAACATTTGTCAACATCTTGCACTCTCTAGCACGACTGGAGTTGATAAATCAACATTTTCATTGATAAAGGAAAGGAAAAATAAAATATTGTAGTGGTTCTACCCTTTGTGTCCGTACGCCTATGGTCACTATGGCAACGGAGGGACAAGTGGGGAGTGCCGAACCGTTCGGGGACAGTCGTGGTCTGGACTGTAAACGACAGCCACGTTATTTTTGAGTTGTATTTTGCATCTTTAAATTTACCCTTTTGTTATTGGAATATTTATGTTTGCGAGTATTATAGTTGAGTTCAGTACATGAGTAATTCATTGCTAACAACCAATTGCCCCATAAAGAACTCACTACCTGGTATTATACTGAAATTCAGAGTCTCAAATGCTTTTAGCCGCACCTATTCAATATGATTGTTTACAAATATTTTATTTGGGAGATATCTATTTGGAAACATTTGGTTCTTATTTTCTTTTCTCCTCCACCAAAGAGCTATGACGAAGTCGTTCTGCGGCACGGAATTTCTTCTCCTCTTTCCTACTTTTTCCTATTGGAGGTTGTCTTGAGATATCCCTGGTGAGATCGGGAACGTAGGTGGGATAATGGTCATTATCCCAGTTCTCCTCTGCATCAATATCATTCCTCTCCTCCAAATCCTCATTTTGGGAAGTATTCATGTCTGATCGGTGAATTCAATATTCCATAAATATCCTAAATAAATCGTTTTGACACTAAACTTGGTCTTGTTTGTACACAAAAATTGCAAACACTTATGGTTATGAATGGTCTATACAACTTATTCCCACTTCTATAACGAATTCTACTTTTTCTACACACAACACTCTTGATCTTCTCAACTACATCTGCTTCCATACTACCAAAAATATTTGTGTGCTGTATATATTTGGAGATACTTCCCCACTCTATCAGAATAACTGAAGAAGGGATGACACTTGAATTGTTTACATTTCAACACTTTAATTATCGAAAAATATTGAATGTGTTACTTTGTAGAAATAGATCCCCTCTTCTATCGATGAGGTTTTCAACATTCTCCTAAAATTTTATTTTGAATCTCAAAAGTACTCAATTCGGGAGGATAGGTTGGGTGAGGGTAAGGGGGTTGAATCCTTAAATGTATACTGTTTTCCCATAGGATATCCTGGATTTTTTTAAAATCCAAAATCTGAAGTGTTTATTTAGCTCCAAAGGTAAATTAGGGTTAAAGGTTAGAAAAAAAAGGGGTCAGGAAGGGGTTGAATCCTTGAATGTGTACACTTCTCCCATAGGATATCCTGGAATTTTTTTAAATCCCAAATTTGAAGTAGCTGGCTCCAAGGGTAGATTAGGGCGAAGATTAAAAAAATACGGGGTGAGGAGGAGGTTGAATCCCTGAATATGTATGCTTCTCCCATAGGATACCCTGGAATTTTTTCAAATCTGACGTGTCTGGCTCCAGGGGGGGGGAGAAAGTTCGAATCCTTCTGAAGACACATTAGATAATTACTTCTATAAATATTGAAAGTCTTTTATTAAATCAATATTGTATTGACAAGGATAAAGAAATATGTGGTTTAACGTGGAATTGTAACACATATTAAACTATTCTTCTGTTACCTGTCACCTAGTGGTAATTTTAATTCCTTCTATCAAAATATTAGTTCACTTCTCGAAAAACTATTTCAACCTAATGTTTTTGTTCTACTAGCTGGTGACTTTAACATCCATTCTACGACTGTAAACGAGGCACGTTATTTTACTAATCTTTTGGAATCGTTTGGATTATTTCCAAAAAATTCTACTCCTACTAGAGTAACTGCTACATGTGCCAGTATTCGAGATCAAGTACACTCACTTTGATGAATGTCAGGGTATATCACAATGTCCTACTAAAATTAAATCTATTTTTCCCAAACGACTGTTAACTATAAGTGAAAATAACGCAAAAGACTTGATATCACATTTATCTGAAGGAACTTGGAAGGACGTTTATGAAGCCTCTAATGCTTATCCTAAATTTGAACCATTTCAGGATATTCTAATTTATTACTTCAACATTAGCTGCCCTATAAAATCAAAAAAAGCAATAAGAAACACCAAAAGTGGGTTGGCAGGGTTGGCAGGGTTGGCAACGAATTAAAAAATTCATCTAGTAATCTAGAGGTTTTGTTTTATTTAAAATGTGAATATCCGCAACTCTAAGCAACGTATCGGAAAAAAAGTCTTCGCGTAAACTTCAAAATCAACATTTCTTCCAATAAAAATAAAACTGTATGGAGTGTTATAAATGAACTCAAGGAAAGCAAAATATTCAGAAAGCTATCACCTTAAATATTGATAACGAAACAGTAAATTATCCACTATTAATTGCTAATAAATTTAATGAATACTTCATAAGTGCCCCTAATGAGGCAATTACATCGATATCAAAACCGAACTATACATTAAAGTACTCTCCAAATAATTTTGTTTCAAACAGTATATTTTTTTATATGTCAAAATAGAAAATGTTTTTGAAATAATCAAGAATAAAATTAAAAATAAACCTTCATGTGGTCCTGATAACATATCTGGTATTGTCATTAAAAAAATTAAAAGTTTTATAATAAAACCGCTTTCTCATATAATGAATACTTCTTTTGGAGGGGAGTTTCCCTCATGAACCGAAAGTATAAATTGTTTCTCCTGCTTTTAAAAAGAGTGCTACTGAAATGATGTCGAAGTACCGCCCAATCTCTGTATCATCAGTTTTGTCAAAAATATTAAAGTATGCCATGCTGAAGCAAATGTAATTTTTTTTTGAGATTCATAAAGTAATTACTGATCATCAACATGGTTTTCGAGCAATATTTTCAACTTCAACAGCCTTAAAACCGTTGTATAGTCTATAATGAAGTTCTGAATTTGGTCAACCAGGGCGAAAGCCCGATTGGGATATTTGGTGATTTCAGTCGGGCTTTTGACTGTGTTCAACATAGTATTTTGAAAGAGAAGCTTTATAAATATGGTATGAGGGGGAAAAGCGTACGAATGGTTATCCTTGTACCTAGATAACAGGATACAAACCGACAAAATTGTTGATAAAGGAGACACATATATGTCCGATCCTATAGTAAATGCACAAGGAGTTCCACAGGGATCCAACTTGGACCTTTGTATATATATATATATATATATATATATATATAGATTCCACAGGGATCCAACTGTTTGATTTTATATATATATATTGAAATGTATTAAATAATTAAACTTATAATTATTATTATTAGTTATTTTTATTAGTATCTTATTCTATGTTTTTTACAATTTTCTTTACCTTTTTCACTACTATAGAACCTTATACTATACTCTAGTCGATACATGTATGTGAAGAGAACATTCCTGAAGTAGTTCTGATATCAAAACCATATCAAAATTGAAATTTATGGAAAATATTGAATTAAAGCAAGATCAAAGTATAGATAAGTTTTGAACATCCTGTTATATCAGAGTCATTTACCACTCTTTATGCAGATGATTCAATTTTTCTGTTTAGTGATAAAGACCCAAACATTTTAAAGACCAAAATTATGGATGATTATTGAAATTTTCTACTTGGTCCTTGTTATTTAATACAACTAAAACTAATTTCATTTCATTTCGTCCTCGCCAAAAAATTATTTCCCATGACTTTGATATATTGGTTAACAACTCGTACATAACAAAAACAGAAAATGTGAAATTTCTGGGATTATTATTCGATTCAGATTTGTCCTTTGGAACTCACTGTTCAAATCTCAAAGTTTAATTTCTAAATGTTTTAAAAGGGAAAAAAACGGATTAGTTATTTGTATTTGGGGGAGTTCTCCTCATGCTAAAAATGTTTACTTGTCACAGAAAAGAATTCTAAGGTGTATTTCAAACATCTCATTTGTAGACTCCTGTTGACCTATTTTTATCAATTTGAGAATTTTATCTGTGTATGGCCTTTATATATTGGATTTAATCACATCAGTTCATAGAAATAAAAACGATTATTTACGGAATATTGATATTCATGCTCATGACACAAGACCTAAATCAGACTTCTCTATACCTTACCAGCATATAGAAATCTGTAAGAAATCACCTACAGTATTGGGAATTGAACTTCATAACAGTCTATCACAATGTTTTGAAGATACATAAATTTAAGGAGAAGGCTAAAAACTATCTCATTGATATGTGTCCATATTCGGTTGAGGAATATATTGAAAATACTCGTTGAAATATATCCAAACTGCAACATATTCTTTGTTTGATCTCAATTATTGACGTACCTGTGTGTTTCTAGTTTTGTAATAATTTCTGTATATTACTTGTTAACCTAAATTACTGCTCGATCTTAATATTTTAAGGTAAATTTTTTAGTTTCAGCTGAACCTTTCAATTTTAATTTGTCTTATGTCATTATTTAATATTATGAGATCAATAAATTCTATTCTATTTTATTCTTGGGCGGTAACGAATATAATGGAGGCTCAACAAAAATTTGGTATGGGACACATGTCAAGTGCTCGAGCTTCGAGAGGAGGAAAACAAATTTCTTTCGAATCTGGAATTGTTAAAAAGGCTCGCGACCGATTGAAGGAGGCAAGAGGCAAAAAACTCGAGAAACATATAGAAAAAGCTGTTGGAATTGCTCGCATCGCTGCTTGACAGGCTTCGAAACAGTTGGATGGGAATAAAGATATCAAAACACCTAGGGTAATACCAATTCCTAATACAGGTGGTGTGTTGCCCTTGATACCTATATTCGCTGGATTATCCGCCCTGGGAGCAGGACTTCTCAAATCATAAGTACAGTCAATGAGGCAAAAGCTAGAAAAAAAGAGTTCGCTGAAAACACCAGACCTTACAGAAAAATGAAGTCGCTTCTCCTGAAAACAAGCGGTGGTGGTTTATATATCAAGCCATATCGCTCGGAATTAGGACTCTTTTTGAAACCATACAAAATAAAAAACTCATAAATTCCCTGCCTCGAAGACGATTATCGGACATTGATATTCTGAAATATGCCAAAACTTTGAAATTGAAGAAATTCCCAGGAGTATTCATGCGTGATACTTTGCCAGAATCAGGACCATTCAGAGTTGGGTCTGCTATAGTGATCCTTGAAAGTATCAACTGGGTAGGGACTCATTGGGTAGCATATATTAAGGAAAGATCCGTAGTTGATTATTATGATAGTTTTGGTAATTCGCCTCCTCTCTTGGAGTTGATAGACTATATGCGCAGAGAAACGAAAAACCCTCCACAGATTCTATATAACTATGAGCGACAACAAGAATTGAATACAATGTGGTACGGACATTGGTGTCTGAACTTTCACAACTATCAACAGAAATAACCATGGAAACTACACCAGCGATGACACGTGAGGATATTAAACGAATGGGACAGTCCCTCATCGCTTTCTAGCGGTTACGGAGTTTGAAGAAAATTAGTAGCTGACAACTCGCTGATATGCCGAAGTGATGATAGCTTGTGTGTCATACGAAATAGCATTGGTTTGGGATAAACTCCCAGAAAATTTGCAAAACTATCCCGGAATGTTGGAAAGAAAGTTCGGTCCTGGAAAGCCAGAACCTTATGATGTGAGTGATGGACCTCCACAAATGACAATATTCTGCTGCTACTGTTAAATAGAGAATATCAACGTAGGATCAGAAAATACATGGGATATTTCATGTTCGCCACCACCCTCAAAAAGACGTAGGATTTGTTTTGATTCACTCTCTACCCAATAAGTTACGTTACATATGGTGAATTTCATCAAGTCATGTCTAGAACGTTCACTCTGTCAGGGCAGTCTTTGAGATGTATTTACCGTTTTGAGAGGTAATTTTTACCCACAAAAAAAGCTTGATGTAAGGTAACGATTTGGGTTGGGGTTGGTGGGGTCTACTCGTACAACTCAATCCTCAATGTAACAGATAGTAATAATGTCATCACCAATGGAAAAACCAAAGATTATTCATGGATATCAGAGCGCACTCCTCCAGGTGGAAGAAATAAATACTCTCTTACAAGAAATGATATATGGTAACAAACCATCCAATAGACAGGCTGACGAGATGAATAAAATATTCCAACTGAAGGCAAACCACAATACCTTGAAGTGTGAAATATATTCAAAATATGATATTGATTTCACACGAGAAGATTCATCAGCAGAGTTACTGGGGTATGGAAAAATACACCTTGAGAAGGAAAAAATGCATGAATCTACGCTCTCTGTTAACATCAATAAAGTGCGAATGATACGAATTGATTGTCATGTCATTTTCTGGTGAGTTCCTGAATTGAGAAGAAGTGTATACCATATTTCAGTGTGACATAGATGTTGCACCTGCATATAAACTGACGAAGGAACCCCATAATATTATTTATATGCCAATCGGTCCCAGTGGTCATCAGTTGATCGATAACATCACTCTACGAATAATGGATGATAACGGGAAGCTGGTAGATTTCCAAGGTGAGAAAATAATTATATTGGAACTGAGGGAGGTGTCATAATGGGATACATATTCAGTTTCGATGTTCCAAACGGAGTAAACGCGCATTGAATTGCTCCGTAAAATAATCCGAATTCATCGGTAAATAGTAACCAAAAATACAGAAATCTTCAGCCACAAGAGAGTATATAAGTGAATTAATCCATTAAGTGAGAATACATGTATTAGATTATGACTACCAGAAGTAAATTAGATATGAATTCCATAGTAAAAGGATTCAATTCAGGAATATTCCCAAAACCGAGAATTTAACAGCCAAATAACAAAAAAAGGGAAGAGACAAAATCGAACAAAAAATCTTAAAACAATCCAGAACGAGATAACAGCACAAGCCAACAAAATGAGTGCCTTGGAGCAAAAAAGGAACAAATTTACCTTCACAATAAGCAAATAAATACCCCGGAACAAAAAATAGACGATATGCTCCAACATACGAAAATGAGTCATATCTGTATATACGGCGTAAATGAAAAAAACTGGGAAAATTTACAAGAAAAGATCATGGATATTATCAACACAAATACCAGCTTGAACCTCAAAAAGCAGACATCATGGGATGCTACAGGGTGGGCAATAAATCTGAAAATATAAATAAATACAGACCAACTATACTCAAACTAATGTACCCCGGGAAATTTAAAAATTTAAACTATTGAAAAAAAAGTCCATAAGTTCAAAGGAAAGAAGATATTCTTCGCAGACACCTAACAAAACACTGGAAAGGGGGGCTCAAACTAACCTTTGGCGTAAAAAAACGTATGGAGCTTCAAAAAATTCATCTACACCAAACACGAGGGACGTAATGCCCGAATCAACTGTGAAAAAGGGGACATTTCCAAATATAGTTCTACCTGA
>JAFIRS010002427.1:0-77500 GCA_018342105.1 Gonioctena quinquepunctata
CTTAATTCAAAATTCGATGAATTCTCCTGAAACATTTTTAATATCACAAATAAGTATACCTCATAATAAAAAATTTTATGGATAAAAAAATGTGCTTCATGATTAAACCCAAACCCCTCAAAATTTACATATCAATCTTTGCATTCTACTGTACTTAGGGAAATAAACACTCCCTTAAAAAAATTTTAAATTTATCTCATTGTGTTTGAATTTTGGAAATTAACATCGATTTTATTTATTGTTTGGGTATTGATTGAAAAATGATAAACCGTTTTCTTCGAAACTTTTATTATTTTTTGAGGTAAAAGTTCATTATTTTCTGAAAAAAATGAGGCATTCTGATCAATAGAAGTTTTGAGTTACAATTATTGGTAGTAAAATTACTTTTCCAACATATATTTCTCCTCCAAAATAAATATATCTCGAAATCATTTTTTTTTCCATAATTACAATACACATAAAATCATGCAGTGACAAGATGAAGCCAAGACATTATTTCTCAAATTCCACTTTGAATTAATACTCAAAGGGGATATGGAATCTTATGATTTTCTTGAGTATTGAAAAGTTATATTTTTTAAACTACCTAGTCAAAAAAATTTACTTTTTTTTGAGAGTCCCTACTTATAGCTTACTGAAACAATGTTCCATATAGGAATATTTTTGGGTTCACTTTCTCCAGTATGGCTCGGTTTCCTCAAATATGTTCTATAATTTGGCATATGAACACACAATCATTGATCCATAAGTTATATACAACACACACACAATCAAAACAGGAAAAAATAAAGATAAATTTACTGTTGACATCAATAATCATAGCAAAAAATTGATTTTAGAATAAAAATTGATTTGTTCATATTGCCAAACGAATACTTCACAACACAGTTGGACTTATTTTCCCACCTCACAGTGCAAAGTACCATCCATGGCACTGTCCCAATAGAGGAACTAGCGGTATGCGGCCCGCACCAGTTTTCTGCATGATGGAGCAGGTCACCACATTTTAAATTGCTTCTTCAATTTACTCAAGGCGCTGAGACATTGTTCAGAAACTGTAGGCCTCCACTGATTTCTTTCTCTTGCTATAGATAGGTACCGCTCAGAATATTTTCTATGGTTTCTTTGACGATTTTGCTAACATCATCTACAACGAACTGGTTTTCGTCATCATCCATTTCGGAATCTTGACAGTCTCTTGATCTGACACATAATTTTGAAGGCCAACATATTTACTTGATTTCCTTTATCCTGAAGGTGGGTTCTTAAAAGAGAATGTGAATAGTTAGGGGGCTGGTGAATATTTATTCGGATCTGAAAAGTCGGCTAGGTAACATTTTTCAAAAAAAAATTCTCTGTGTGAATGTGGTTTTGTAATATTCATTCATCACCAACTTCCATGTTCATATCACGATTTAAACCATTACTGGTGGCTAAAGGTGGTATGTGAAAATTGTTTTACAGTATTAGCAAATGAAAGATCATTTTCCCTTTTTTTATATTATTTTGTCCACTAGACCAAATTATGAATTTAATAAACAAAAATGTAGTGTAACTCATTTTGAAAAGATTCCACCCATTTTACAGTTAATAATTGTGGGTACACGTATTTTTTGTCTGCTGAACGGGAATCTGCAATTAAAACTTTTCCCGCAGGTATACTTTAGCAATAGCATGGCATTTTGATGCGGTCGAAATCACAACTTACAGGATAATTATACTGTGCAGAGATAAGTTGAAATTCAAATTGTGAAAACGATGAATGGGTCTAATGAATCTCCTTCAAAATACATCCACTACAAAGACAAAATGCATGGTGGGAAATTACTTTAAACATAATAACTATAGCCACCATTACAAAAAAAAATCCGCAAAACGATAGCATACGGTTGCTACTTGACGAGATACATGGAACATATTTGAGACTATAATTATAATACATCTCTGAAATTGGTTTTTGTGGTTTCATAGAAATAATCGAAAACGTTATTTTCTACAAATTATATTTTTGTTTTACATGAGTAAAAATCAATATAATCACATGCATTTAACTTCCTCTACAGGAATTTCCTAATGCCATGTTCATTTTGTCAACTGTAGATCTCTTCCGTGTAAACATGTAATATTTTAGGAAAACATCAGTATTCTCAATTCCAGTTGTACGATGTCCATAGTTAGTTTTAGGTAGTGAACAGTTAAAAAGACAAATTTATACATACTTATGCCTCCACCGAAATGTCTTGAAAGCCGAATTTTAGATTTACTTTAATTTTTCCATATTGGTAAATAATACGTGAAATTCATGTTCGATATATTGGCGTCGACCTTAGATCAATAAATGAACCCTTATTGATCTGAGGCAGCGACCTATTTGAAAATCGAAATAACGTTAATTTCAGCTCCTTTGTTCGTTGGGTGTAATTTCAAAATCAAGTAATGTGTTCACAAAATCCCAAGGGTTTATGACTGAAACAATAGAAAAAGGCAAACATTTTCAATTTCAGATTAGTGTTCATCAGTCAAAATCCCAATAATTATTAAAATCGGGAGTGGAGCCCGTAAACAGCAAATTAACTGAGAATTCCTCAATATCTAATTTTTGAAAAAATATACAATTTTGTTCAGAAACATTTTATTATTGAGTAAAAAGTTACTAAATTTATTTAAAATGATGTTTTTGATTGTTTCAATTGGAATTATTAGAAAAATAAATTCCAATAATTCCAAAGACACCAACTTGAATAATATTTGAAATTTTTTATGTGAAAATAACAAACAGTTGATTTTATCTTTTTTTTTGTAGATTTTTCCCATAAAATATGTTACTCACCCAAAAGAGTTTACAAATGCAAAATCATATCGCTGTTTCACAGCTAATGAAGAATATTTTAGGTGATCTTCGGTAGCAATTTAGTTTTATCCCTAAAATGGCAATAGAAGGACAAAGTTTTGCCCAAATCATATATCCCCATAAAAATACAATGCATTTTGCTTAAATGAATTGAAGAAGAATTTTGGCAAAAAAGCTGTTCGAAGTTTTGCATATCTCCTATTTGAAACAATATATTTTTATCAGACATTTATATTCAGGGTTCTTGATAATGTAAATAATTTAGTAATGAAAGTAACACACTGAACGTCAAGATATATCAATAATGGGATTTTCTTCATTTCAAGATTGATAAAAATGTATGAAAAAAGCTACAATTTTGAAATTATTATTATATCGTGGGGAGTGTAAAAAAAGAAGATTGAGAATAGTAAAGGTACACCACTTAATAACAATATTTCCAAATTGTTTTCATGAGTAATGAAGAATCTTTATTCAGAGACATGAAAATAGTATTTGAAATTATAATAGAAACAACTAGAAGAGATATTGGAAACCATACATGGGTTCCCTACAAAAATGTGGTTTGATGCAAATAATTAAGGTATCACAAAAGCAAATGACATCATACCATCATACCAATCATACCAATCATAGAAAAACCAATGTGAATTTTCTGGATAATTTGAAATTAGAACACTTTCCTGATAGGAAAAATATTATGTAAGAATGTAAGAGAATTTTACTCCAAAAACAAGAGATAAGAAAAAGTGGCGAAGCTTAGTGAAAACTATAGTAGACATAATCAATGACACTTAGAACGATTGTCAGATGGTTAGAAGAAATAAAAAGGGGCACTGAGCAAATAGAAAACCGAAAAGCGGACACTTTTGCGAAATGGAAAGGAAATACATTAATATCCATAAATATAAAAATGTATTGAAACATTCCCTTATACCTGACACTACTGATGTCTCCAAAAACAATTCTTACTACTCTTTCATCTACTATGGTAAGTATTATTTTCTTATGGAAACTCACCTTGAAATCTTATTCCTCAGTTGAGGATGGCTTCGTGACTACTACCCGGAATTAGCTCAAAGTTCTGAAAAAGAAGTGTATAAACATAATATTTATATGGAAGGCTAAGACACGCCTATCACACAGAACTCACAGTTGGTGCACGCGATTCATCCTATGTTAGCTCCTAATAAACTCACCACAAATGCCTGATATAGAACATTTCATGGGTCGGAAGTTGGATGGAGTATGGTGTGGAGTTCAGATAGTTCAAATTGATTCACTATAAAATTTCAGAACCTAGCACGCATAGTGTCGATGAATTGCTATCGGCACGAACATTGGTTCATTTGGAGTTTCTTCAATATACACCTTTTATACATGCGTTTTATTTATTTTGGTAAAAACATGCGAACAATGAACGAATATAATGAAAAAATTACCAAAAAAACAATTGGAATTATACTAATTGTTTTTCGATGTAATTTTCATTTTTCCAAATGAAATGGAGAAGTAGAAAGGGAGAAGATTCCTCAAATCAAAAAAGCAATTTAACAGAAGAAAATCCATTATTCAGGACATTTCAAACCAACCTGAATATCGATTTGCTGAATCTGTAATCATAGAAATGAATTTGCAGAAGGTATATGTTGTCCTCTCTTATCTTTGCAACTCATAAACGCTTTGAATTACATTTTGTAAATCTTAAATTTCATTTATAAGATGTGTTTCGAGTGTGGGTTGGTGAAGTTTGTTGGTTCCACACCAGCAAACTTCACCAACCCACACCTACATTTTTCTCTCAGCCTCTACATACATATGGAGAATGTCTTGAGAATGCGGTAACCATTTTTGGATATTTATCCAGAAACTTCATTTCCCAGGAAACAATGTATGGTAAAGGTCCCGTTGAATGTTGCATGTGTTCAGTTTTCCATTCTTCAATCACTTCAAGTATAGTCCTCTAGGGGATTTATATTACATTATCTCTCGGAAATGATGTAGAAATATTATATTCACATCACTTCCATGCTATTTCCTTCAACAAAATGAAGAAGTGAAAATTTTACAGTTCAGGAACAACTTGAAAAAGATCAAGCTTGGCCAGTAGTAAACGCATATTTTATTTATTCTGAAATTGCCATCAATCATATAACATACACGATATATCACGAAATTGAAAAAACAAAATATTTGAGCAAACTATTTTGTTTCATGGGGTTATTTTCTAGTAAAAATTATTCCAAGGAAGTGATGTATGGAGAATCCTAGGTAAGCCACAATGTTTTTTTTTTTCAAATCAGGCTTCTTGTAAATTATTTCGTACTTTCTCGAAAGTGTATATTCGTGTTAATCCTGACCGATGAAATATTCATTATACATAATTTCGAATCATTTTACTAGAAAATAACCCCACAATAATTTTTCAATATAAGCACCGCGTCAATTTTCCGTAGTCTCAAAATTCTGTTTTGAGGTGAAATTCTGTCGGACAGGAGATTTCTTGGTAAAGGTTCCATGAATTCTTTCAGCATGATTCTAATGAATACTGGAACACTATATGGTTAGCTCACAATGGTTTTTCAAAATCTTGCGTCTTGTCAATTTTTTTGTACTTTCAAAATCATCTTTTGAGGTGAAATCGCACCCTTCTTGGTAGAATTATTATTCATGAACTCTTTTAGAATTATTCTACTGAAAAATATACCTGGAAAACTTTATGATTAGCTCACAATGATTTTTCAAATTTAGAGTCTCAATTTTTTCGAACTTCAAAAGTGTGTTTTCAGGTGAATTCCTGCATGACATAATATTTATCAGTATAGGCCATTAATTATTACTCTTAGAATAATTTTACTGAAAAACAACTGTTGAAATGAATGGCTAGCTTACAATTAATTTGGTGTTTTGTAAAGTGATTTGTACTCACCTGAAAATACATTTTGTGGAGAAATCCTGGAATATTTGTCAGTCTATCTGCTAGAATGATTTTGATGCCATATTTTAAAAACATGTTTTCAAATTTGAGCTTTTCCACCCCCTGTTGGCAACTTTCCATCTAACTGAAAAATATATGGAGAACAGCAAATTAAAAAAAAAAGACTCTCCAAAATACTGTTTGCCTACGTGATTATGTATGGCATATTCAATCGGCAAACATGACGAATCTCTTGTTGTAGCCCTATATATCTCAAGCTTTCGTTAGAGTTTGGCACCAAGGTCTTACATATAAACTTATATCATATGGCCTACCTCCTCAACTATGCACTTGGCTAGCTAGTTTTCTTACAGATATGTTGTCGTAGATGGAGTATCATCCAAACTTTTCACCATCAATGCAGACACCATCAACCAATACTTCTCCTACATATTAACGACCTGTTGAACTCCAAGAATGATCTTGTCCATTTCATCGTAAACGAGAGCTCACTCCCCAATAATTTCATCTTCAAATTTTCTATGACAACCCAGGAAATCGCTCGGATCCTCCCAGTGCCCAAATAATGTTCTTATATGTGGGAGTCGGTATCCAACTGAAGTTATTGGATTCTATATTATATCCATTTGGTTGATGATGTATCCTTAACTAATTCTCTAACTACCCTAGAATATCGCAGAAAAGTGGTCGATATATATATATCTATATAGTCCAACTCAGCTTCCGTTTCATACATGGCCTACCAAGCATCCACGTGTTTATACAAAGCAAACAGTTAATAGCCCACTCAGCCTCCGCCACTATCTCAGGCAAGTTAGCCTCCTCTGTATATGTTACATACGTTTTTTGGGAGTTTATGTAACTTGGCCTCCTTTTGAAGCTATTGTGTATTTACTGGGCCTCCTGACACTGTTGCCAATTTTTCAGTCAATATTCAATTCCACAGCATGATAACAAATCACGCGGCCTGTTGAAAAGTTTATCCGGTAGTTGAAAGTTTGAATTTTGCTTCATACTCTGAAATGAAATTGATTTCAGTTGTATCGTATAACGAGAATATATAATCTACCTTCGATCATTCTGAAAATATTCAAGGAATAGTGGCTTAGAAGAGTTCCTAAAAATTATACTAGACAATAAATATTCCATGATGAAAGCAGTACACTATATTGGGTATATTTTGTGCTTATTAGTCTTCATTAATAGTAAAAATTACCGATTCAAATTCTAACGTTCCACGATCTTTCACTACGGTTGACCACTCTTATTTTATTTTTAATCGAAATTTACCAAAAATCCAGTTGGTATCTATACATCAGTAAAATACCAGGAGAGTTCTTGAAACTGACAGATCCAAAGCTCTATACTGGTCACTGTTTTCGCCGGTCTTTGGTCACTTTACTGGTAAAAGAAAGTGCAAACTTAAGTACTATCAAAAGACACAGGCGATGGAAATTTTAAATACTAAATTCAATTGGGGATTCGCTGGATAATTAGTAAAATATTGCCAAAAGCCTTCTTTTGAAGGCGGCCACTACTGATCATTCCATCCCTCCTACAAGAATACTAAATGTCATAAAAAACATGGGAAGTGCAGAAGGAATATTTCTAGTTGTTCAGATTGTATAATAAATATTAATGTCAATGAAATTCAAAAAAACATTTGAATGTTATATTATATTTGTAAATGATAAAAATTGCAAAGAAAATTGTTGACTCTTAACACCACCATCTGAAGTAATCAACTTTCAGTTCAACTGTTGACTTGAAATTACATTTCTAAAACTTACTTTGAAATTCATACTTTCAACACTTGCTCGCAATAACATCATAAAAACGCGCGCCGTCGATAGCAATTAGTTGGTAAATAGCCGCAACTAGTGAACAGTTATATTTATGTGTTGCATTTCGAGAAAAAAATGACATAACTGCTCTCGAGTGATTGTAGCGATCCACTGCGAATGGTGCCTCTCGAACAAAAATGTATTTTCGCTCTCAATACATACCTAATATTTGAACTCATAGTCAAACTGCAATGCTCATATCATACACTTCCCCATTAAATAGTGCAATCCATTAAAACCTCAGACTATACCATTGAAGGTTGATTCTGAGTATCAATAAATAAATTATTTAGATTTGTAGAGATTTCCATGACTTTCACTTCAAAATTAACGGTATTTTCATTTTCACCCCTTTGGGGATGAAGTATCAAAAAACCTTCATAGTGGTTACTCATGTCATCATAGTCCAGTAGAGAAGTGAGTTTCCTGCGAAAAATAGTTCCAAGCCTTCTGAATATATGAGCGATGGCTCATTCGATTCGGGATGTCATTCTGACGAAAATGTGCTAGTTTTTTAACACAAAACAAAAAATAAAAACAGCCTTAGTTTTTTGGTAGTAACTCGAGAACTCTTGATGATAGATGAAATAAAAAAACAGATTCTTGAAGAATATTTACTATGAAAAATTTTGTCCCGGAAATCTATATCAATTATTTATAATTTTGATTCAACGTTGAAAATAGGGCTACGCGCGGGCGTTACGGCAGGAGTACAGCACCTTTCGAGAGAGCAATTCAAATACAATATTTTTTATACTATCAAATATAAATTTAAAAATTCCAAAAAATCAAAGTATCAGTTGAACACCTGAAAGAATATAATTTCGTTATTTTGTTTTCATTGAATTTTGATAATCGGATGCTACTGTTAATTAAGTAGTTTTGTGGGACACACCGTTTTTATAAAAACCGAATAATTGTTTAGATAATGACTCCATATTTTTTTTGCTTTCTGGAGCACATTTCACATGTGTACTCAATAATATCAGGCAGAAATTGATAAAAAATTGATTATTTTGTTAATTATAAATTTCTAAAGGTAACAAAATATGAGATATCGAATAAACATTGTATTTTTTTTGATATTCCACATTATTATCAGTTTTATGTCTGACACAGGCATTTCACAACGTTTATTATATTGATTTGTTGAAAATATAAACAGGATGTTCATAAAATCAGATGTGGAATCATCTGCGACTGAAAGATAAACTTTAGTCACTATCTTCCATCGTCAAGATAACCTCTTGTGGGGTATTCATGTTGAGAATGTTTCCCTTTTCAACGTTTATTATATTTTGTTTAAAATTGTTTTTTTTTTCATTCTCTCATTATTTAAATAATATCTTTAGAATTGTTTTTCTTCCAAAATGCGGAATTGGTTATTGTCCACCTAATAGGAAAAAATATTATTTTTTTATTAACAATTCTTTATTTAGTTAACAATTAGTTATAAACAAACTTTGATTGGCGTTAATTTTTTTAGAGTAGTACAAAAAATAACAAAAACAACCATATACAACAAACTGTGTGTGTTTCTCATATTTTGTTATCTTTAGAAATTTATAATTACCAAACTAATTATCTTTGAAACAATTTTATAGCGTGATATTATTGAGTACACTGTAAAATCTGCTTCAGGAAGGAAGAAATCATGGAGTCATTCTGTGAACAATTATTCCGTTTTTAATGGAATCGGCGGTTCAAAAAAACTACTCAAATAACAATAGCCTTACATTATCAAAATTGAATGAAAAAAAAATCCCAAAATTACATTTTTCCAATGATACATGATACAATAATTTTTTTGGAATTTTTAAATTCATATTTAATAATATAAAAAATATGTTATGTGAATTGCTCTCTCGAGAGGTGCTGTAGTCCAGCGTAACGCCCACGCGAAGCCCTGTTGTAATTCATCGTTGAATTAAAATTATTAATAATTGGGATAGAGTTGCGAGAGTAACATTATCACAGGAAATTTCTCCTCTTCTTTAATTTTTCCCGATAATCGATAGTTTTTGAGCTTTTTCCAAAAAACTAGAACTGTTTTTATTTTTATTTCTGTCTTTTGTTAAAAAAATCGAAAAATATGACTTTTTAGAATGTCATCCCGAATCGATTGAGTTTGATACACGGATTTTTCCTAAACAACATATGTTATAAAAGGAAAAAAAATATTATCCCATAGCGCATGGTTTGGAAAATATTTTATTTTGTGGAAATATTGGTTGAAAATTCAGTAATATATGTATATTGATATTACTTATCATTTCATTATGAAAAAAAAACTTCTCGATACCTACTTTCAATTTCGAAAATGTGTTTTTAATGGTACCCCAGTTTATTTGGATCTATTCACCTTAGTTTCCTTTCAAGAAGAATTGAATATATTATTCATTGAGCATAATGATTTCTATTCAATTTCATTATTTCCTATTCTTTCAAATCCTCAATAACACAGTGAATAATTTTCTTCGGTAATATAAATACATAATTTTGAGTAGTTTTCGAAATCTGTGAAAGAATGTTCCCCTTTCATTCGATTTTCTATGCCATTTAGAACTCTCACTTGTAAGGTTTCCTTCCTAAAATATATTATTGTATTGTTATATTATTATCAACTAGCATTTTTCCATATGTTTTCATCTAGCTTATGGCTCAGGCTATTCCGTGATTTCGTTTCCCGTTATCCTGTTATCCCGTTATCTCGTTTGGGTGGCATAATTGATTTGACAGCGGAAGTAATGCTTTGTGACGACTATAACAAATTCACCAATCCTTTCCACCCCTGTAGATATGGCATTTTGAATAAAGTTTAACACGATTTATTTATTCGTGACAGAGAGCCAAAACATAATTTTCATTATTCTAACTTAAAAACTTACGGAACCCTAATAAACATGTTCAGCCCCCATTTCGCCCTTTTAGTAGTTGAATTTCTAAAAACACTGGAAAACAAATGTCTTCATATGTAAAAAGACCTCAAATATCCATTTTTATGATCCTAACTTAAAATGTTTCACCCCCCATTTGACCCCTTTAGGGTTTGGATTGCTGAAGACACTGAAATACATATTTTTTTATTGTAACAAAGACTGCAAATACCAATTTTTATGAACCCAAGTCGAAAATTAAGTACAGTACAAACTTTCGAACCCCATTTAGGGATGGAGTATTGAAAAAAAGTGGTATACTTATGTCATCATAGGAATAAAATTTCAGCTCTTTGTGTTGAGTTATTTGGTCTTAGCGTTGAAGTTAGTGAATCAGTCAGTCAGGACATGTAATTATATATGTATAGATTATTTCAATTCATTAGTGTCTATATGTATATGTTCTGTTGACTATTTTTTGTTGGTATATTTCTAAAACAATGGGCTACTGATTTTATAACATAACTTGTGTCACACACCCAAAAAATCCCATCCTTTTTTTGTACATTTGAACAGTAGCATGTTCTGATTAAATTTGAATTCATTTGAGTCGTTTACCTGAAAAATTTTCATGATTCATCTGTGATCTTGAACCTTGGAATACCCCAGATTCCTACATTCAGTTAATTAATAATCCATTCTAAGCAACCTCATTCAGTAACTTTCGTGGTACACAATATAATAACCGAAACTGAATAATACAAATCAAATACAGGACACATTACGAGAATATAGATTTTCTGATATGTGGAGAACAATGCAAGCGTTTTTTCAGGTTCACAAAATACTCAACTCACACGAGAATATATTCAAGTAAGGATTCTATATGAAGATTGTTTTCATTTAATGAAAGAAACAAATTAATTTGTTTTGCTTGAGGCGATAGCGAAAGTTTGGTGTCCTTTTGTTGAATCTTGCATGAGAAATTGTTTGAGTGATTTTTGTATAACATTGTATAAGTACCTTTTCTGAAATGGTGAAATATCGCAATATTTCAGTGGACTCCTGATTGAATCTTGACGTAATCGCAGTAATATAAATTACGGAATCAATGAGAAAAAGTATTTACCAGGCTCATTCTCAAATATTTGGGAGGCAATTGCGCTTCCACAATTTATTTCGTTCGTGCGCGGAAAGAATACATGTTTCTCGATGAAAATCTAAAATGAATGATATTTGTGTGCATCCCCTGTGTTGCCAAATTGGGGGAAGCCCAGTGACCTTCGAAAGTATGCATTTCAAACACTATAACATAAACAAAGTATATAAGCAGCGCACTTCAGCGGCGAGGGACTGCACTAAATTTTAAATGGCTATCGAAAATCGGGCAACTTGGACTCCTCCATATTTTTGTGGTAAAGTGTTTGTTACTATGTTACATGTCATATGCGACATTTTTTAAAGGGTGGTTACCGGGCGTCCGTATATCGGAGGCTCGGTGACATCGGAGTCTCAGTGAACCTCAAAATTAACAAGGCCGGAGGCCCACTTATACCATATATATATATATATATATATATATATATATATATATATATTGTTATGTTATGAAAAATCAGTTATATATTTTAAAAGGAAAAATGAAAACAATTTCATAAAAAACCCATAAAAAGAATAAAAACTAAATAGCTATTAGTTTCGAAAGATTGTTTTAACATATTTTTGAAATTCTATTTCCTTTATGAAGCCTCTGTATAATATGAATGGATAAAAATATACAAATACTATAACACAATCAATTTCATACACTGTCATAATGATTATAACCCATAATTGTTCAAAAGACAACAAAAAGGTCTAGATTTACAAAATCATCCTGAATAAAATGTGATCAACAAAATTATAAGCTTGAAACATACAGTATATGAAATTATATCTAACCAAAAGTAGCCAATGGGAGAACAACAAACTTCTTGATGACAATAGCCAATCAGGGAACAGTTTGATCAAATGTAAGATTTGAAATTGTGAAAAAATAAGAACGGAAAAGTGTCAGAGAATTATCACTGAGTATTGTACATAGTTTATAAGAAAGGAAAAATAGTTTTATTTATAAGTTTTGACAAATAACCCAAAACAGTGAAAATGTGACAATATAGTGCGCGAATTCAAAATTCAAATCAGAGGGAATGAGGAAAAATGGTATCCAGGAGACGGAAAAACAAAGCCACGGAGATTGAAAATAATTTGAAAACAATGCCACGTTTTGTTAGGAGGAGAAGAAAAATTCAATAATTTCAATAATTATAAGCAGCAAACTACATTACCTTGTATGTACTCCATATACAAGTATTCCAAAGCAGTTTTCTGGATTTGTATGTTTCTTTCTTTTTGGTATTGGAGTCCCTGAGAGCATTGGATTGAAAGGGGATCCAAATTATGGGTGTGTATTGAACAGCGACAGTTCCAGCGTCAGGTATAAACTTTCCTAGTGCACATTACGAACTGAACAACTTTACTAATAACTAATATCCCATCAGAAGAACTTTATTTTATTTGATTTTGAACTATTGAAGAAATTTCCACTGTCAACGTAAAAGTGAGGTTGTGTCTATTTATCCATGACCTGTTTCTCATGATTATCCATGAAAATTTGTAGATTGACCATAGACTAAGTTATCTATCGTAGGCCAGGTTAATTTAAGTTTTCCTGAATAAAGGAAATAATTGCTTTTTGATACTTTGTCTTTTGTTTTCCACGATTATCAGCAATCATACTTATAAACATTGAAAATATTGAGATTTGACATCAAGCAGTGGTAAGTGGCTCAATTGCCTGAACCGGCTATCTGAGACAAGAGGCGTACCAACTGAGTTTAGCTGTGGTAAGAAAAGTGATAACAATTGGCAGCAACGTGACGAGAGAACAGTGACGTTAGCTAGCAATTATTATTACATCACAATAAATTATACAGTGTGAAAACAATTATCTATCAGATATCATATCAATTTATCCCCCAAAGCAGGGCAAAATTATCAACAACTATTATTATTCAATTCTCATTTTATAACAATTTAGCGCCCAACGAGTTGCAAAAATATTTATAAAAATAATAATAACTTATAAAAAATAAATAAAATTCAAATTCATATTTTATAACAATATATATATATATATATATATATATATATATATATATATATATATATATATTCACGTAAAAATAGTTTTCGACTGGATAGTAGAGAGAGGATTGTATTTGGCAGGTTTTGCAGTCACTTATTGAAAGAAAATGCTTTTTTTTTGTTCACGCCTTCTTGATTTATTATCTTTTTTGTAGGAACTCATTGTTAATTCCGAGTGTGTCTCACTTCTCATGGAAACACCCCGAATCTTCTGTAATTATTGAAGTAGAATTCTGAAATTTTTACGATAAGTAGATATACCGGGGATGAATCTAAATCTTTCCTGCAGTTGACTTCAGTAACATACACTGCGCTCCATGGGCGATGAATATACCGGTTTTTGCAAAAAATAATATTACGGGTCAAGATGGGCTCAAAATTCGTGATCAGGTTACCAACTTCATCACCAATCCAATTTTCGCTGAAAAATACGAATTTGTCTCACTTCTCATGGAGACACCCGCGTATATTCCGTAATTACTGACGCGAGTGAAATTTCCACGATCGGTAGATATATGGGAAATGAATCTTAATCTCTCCTGGGGTTGACCTGAGTGACATACACTGCGTACCAGAGGCGATGGAAACGAGTTTTGTGGAAAATAATAGGAGGCGATATAAGCATATATCGTGATCAAGAAATGAAATTCTACAGGAAAAGTTTCAGCTTAAAAAAATCGAATTTGTATGAATTCCTATTCAATTAGTCAGTAACATGTCGTATTCTGAATAATTGAATATTTTTCCATTCTTGAAAAATAATTTTGTGTAAGCTGTAACTTATCGGGGTGAAGTGATTTCTTGCCTTTCTACACTGAATAGATCCATCAAATTTAGTTTTCAAGTGATAATCCCAAAAAAGTGTCGAGAATTAGTATCCCTCCACAAAAAATCAGCTTCAAACAATATTTCTACATGGAGTTTCTCTAACCATAGGTTCTTCAATAAGCATTAATAAACATGAAAAAAAAAATAATTTGAGATACGCTTTAATAACACTTGTTCTTCTTATTCAATACCCCATTTAGAATTTATCTAACGATCGTGAAAATTACATAATTCCACTCCAATAATTACGGAAGATTCGGGGGCGTTTCCATGGGACGTGAGACAAATTCGGATTTTTCAGAACTGATCATTTTTCAACGAGAATATGGATTGGTGATAAAGTTGATGTTGATGATGTATCTTGCCCCCTAATATTATTTTTCGCAAAAATCGATTATCCATCGCCCCTGGCGCGCAGTGTATGTCACTCAGGTTAACCCCAAGATATATTTAGACTCATCCTTGGTATATCTAACAATCGTGAAAATTACATAATTTCACTCCAATGATTACGGGGGTGTTTCCATGAGAAGTGTGACACACTGCATATATACAAATAAGTTTTTATTTTTGTTCTATTCAACATAATAACTAATTATAAGTTTTGTAATGAATATTATTAATTCTTAGGAATGGGTCACTGCAAACGAAATCATGGTCACCCTCGACCGTCTGAACACATTTGGAGATGAGGTGTTCGGCGACGACCAAGTTCTGAAGTCCTACTTTTATGCCATTGCTGATGTGGCCGTGGGTGCGAGGTGTAAGTGCAACGGACACGCTTCAGAATGTATCGCCTCCACGGGGGTGGACGGATCCAAGAGGAGAGTGTGCAAGTGCGAACACAATACTGCAGGACCAGACTGTAACGAGTGTCTGCCCTTCTACAACGATGCTCCTTGGGGCAGGGCCTCTGCTCAGAATGCACATGAATGTAAACGTGAGTAATTCTATTCGTAGGAATAGTAATTGCGCAAGTTGATCACACTGTATTGATTCATTTGAAATATCGAGTTTGGCTCGCGCAAGCTAGGTATTCGATCGGAGTATTGGCATTGGGTGGAGAATCTTAGTGTACCTACTAAAGAATATCAACTGATTTTCCCTCTGCTCAAACAGAGGCCAAGACCAAGACCAAGAATCGGCTAACTAATTTGCTTATAATTTTTGAGGCTTTGAGAATAGCCGGTCACGAACAAAAATCAGCTTATTACATAGAGATATAAAAGGAATATTCAGTTAAACTTTGTTCATAGCCGGCTATGAACAAAGCCACAAAAAAATATAAAAATATGTTCGATTGCCATGAAAATCTGCATTTCGGTTCTTGGAGCTGGCCCTCTGGAGAGATATATTCTAACGAAGAATTCTGTCTGCATACTTCTTTAATTTTTCTATATAATCAGTTAATTTTTGTTCGTGGCCGGCTATTCTCAAAGCCAAAACAAAATTATAAAAAACTGTGCGATCGCCATGAGAATTTCCACTTTGGTTCATGGCCCTTTGGATTAAAAAAATTCCATTGTCCTTTCATTTCTCTGTGTAATCAGCTTATTTTGTTCGTGGCCGGCTATTCTCAGAGTTAAAAAAAATATAAAAATAGTTCGATGCCTTGAAAATATTCATTTTCGTTCATGGAGCTGGCCCTTAGAGAGAAATATCGAACGAAAAATTTGCTTGAATAGCTTTCATTTTTCTATGTATCAGCTAATTTTTGTTCGTGGCCTGTTATTCTCAAAGCCACAAAAAAAATTATGAAAATCTGTTCGATCGCCATGAAAATCTGCATTTTGGTTCATGGAGCTCTGGCCCTTTGGAGAGATATATTCGAACGAATAATTCTGCCTGAATAGTTCTTTCATTTCTTAATGTTATCAGCTAATTTTTGTTTGCCGACGGCTATTCTCAAAGCCACAAAAAATTATAAAAATCTGTTCGATCGCCATGAAAATCTGCATTTTGAGAGAAATATTCGAACGAAAAATTCTGCCTGAATAGTCCTTTGATTTTCTAACCAATTTTTTTGTGGCCGGCTATTCTCAAAGCCGTTTTTTTTTTAAAAATCTGTTCAATCGCCATGAAAATCTGCACTTTGGTTCATGGCCCTCTAGAGAGATATATTCGAACGAAAAATTCTGCCTGAATGGTCTTTTCATTTCTCAGCTTATTTTTATTCGTGGCCACAAATACTATTCTCAAAGCCAATTTTTTTTTTTTTAATATTTATTACCTAACATATAATTCCTTCGAATGGAAAATTCTTTGAATAATCTTTTCATTTTTCTATAATCAAATTTTTTTCCATTCTCAAAAAATTATGAAAATCTGTTCGATCGCCATGAAAATCTTCATTTCGGTTAATGGAGCATGGCCCTTTGGATAGAAATATTCGAACGAAAAATTCTGCCCGAATTGTCTTTTAATTTCTCTGTAATCAGTTAGTTTTTTTTCCTGGCCGGCTATTCTCAAAGCCACAACGAAATTATAAAAAACTGTGCGATCGCCATAGAATTTCCTTTGGTTATGGAAAACCAATTTTATGTAATCAGCTTATTTTTGTTCATTCCGGCTATTCTCAAAGCCAAAAACAATTCTGAAAATCTGTTCGATCGCCATGAAAATCTGCATTTCGGTCCATGGAGCTGGCCCTTTGGGAAGAAATATTCGAACGAAAAATTCTGCCTGAATAGGCCTTGGATTTTTCTTTGTAATCAGCTTATTTTTGTTCGTAGCCTGCTATTCACAAAGCCAAAAAAAAATCTGTTGGATCGCCATGAAATTCTGCACTTTGGTTCATGGCCCTCTGGAGAGATATACTCGAAGGAAAAATACTGCCTGAATAGTATTTTCATTTATCTATCTAATCAGCTTATTTTTTATCGTAGCCGGCTATCCTCAAAGCAAAAAAAAATATAAAAATATGTTCGATTGCCATGAAAATATGTATTTCGGTTCATGAAGCTGGCTTTTTGGAGAGAAATATTCGAACGAAAATTCTGCCTGAATTGTCCTTTAATTTTTCTATGTAATCAGCTGATTTTTGTTGGTATTCTCAAAGCCAAAAAACAAAAATTATAAAAATATGTTCGATTGCCATGAAAATATGCATTTCGTGGATAGCTATTCTCAAAGCCACAAAAAATTATGAAGATATGTTCGATCGCCATGAAAATCTGCATTTCGGTTCATGGAGAGATATATCCTAAAAAAAAAATCTGCCTGAATAGTCCTTTCATTCCTTTATGTAATCTGGTAAATTTTGTTCGTGGCCTACCATTCTCGAAGCCACAAAAAATGTATATTAATATGTTCGATCGCCATGAAAATCTGCATTTCGTTCCATGGAGCTGGCCCTTCGGGGAGATATATTCGAAAGAATATTCATGCCTGAATAGTCCTTCTATTTCTCTATATAATTGGCTTATTTTTGTTCGTGGAAGGCTATTCTCAAAGCCTCAAAAAAATATCAGCAAATTAGAATAAAAAGAATAAAATAAGAAAATTTGTGTGAGTAGTCCTCATGGCTCTGTTCGGTTACTCCCGCCATATTGTCCCGCACCGACGAATGGGGCCTGTCTTTGAGGTCTGAGACAGCTGGAAACGTTATGGGGGGTCGTTTTGGGGCCCAACCATATATATAAAAAAACATGGCTACCGCTAATAGAAAAAAACATGGCTACCGCTAATAGAAAAAAACATGGCCGCCTATCATGAAAAAAAAACATGGTGGGTGTAGGTTAGGAATTTCAAATGTCCGTTATATGGGACCTTGCCTGGGGATGTTTATTGACACGGTAGACTACCACGGAGGTCTGAGAAGGTTGGAGATAACTGGAAGCATTATGGGGGCCCAACGATGTATATAGAAAAAATATGGCGGCTGTAGGTTAGGAAATTTCAAGATGTCCGCTATGGGGGGTGACGACTGGGGCGTTTATCGGTAGACTACCACGGAGGTGTGAGATGTCTCGTGACGTTATGGGGGCCCAACGATGTATATAGAAAAATATGGCGGCTGTAGGTTAAGAATTTCAAGATGTCCGTTATGGGGGTCGACTATCTTGGGGTACTTATCGGTATCGAGAGTCTCTCACGGAGGTCTGAGATATGTGTGAAAGCCGCATTGGGGCCCAATCGTTCATAAAAATAAAAAATATGTGGGTTAAGATTGTGTAAACTCATTTGGTTTGAAAAAATAAGGGAAAAAAGGGGGCCGAGCCTCCGCCTGTAGGATATTCAGCAGCCTCTGGAGGTTGCCACTAAGGTCTGAAACAGCTGGCGTACGTTATGAAGGGGGCCGTATTGGAGCTCGCAGTCATAGAGAAAAAAAAAGTATGACGGTTTTAGGTTAAGAATTTCATTATATATCCGTTATGGGGGCCGACTCGCTAGAATGTTTAACGGTCTCGGTTGACTTCTACGGAGCTCTGAGATATGTGGAAGCCGCATTGGGGTCCAATCATCCATAGAAAAATTACGGTTTGAGGTTAATAATTCCACTAATATTCAATATTGGAAGACTGACCCCGCCTGAGGGTGTTTAACGGTCTTTGGAGCATGTCACTGATGTCTAACGCATTCATGGGGGTCTGAAACTCAACCATATATGAAAAGAAAAAAAATAACAGCTCAACGTGAATAAATAAAAAATGTTCATGCGATAGCCGTCAGTCTCTTCATACGCAGTCGTTTGATATGTTTGAATATGCTTTTCGCGGCAAATGATTGCATCATAATTTGACCTTGACTGTTCAAAAATATTCCCACGGTTCGAGCGTGCCGATTCTAAGACTTCCCCATCTTTATTGCTTCTCGGAATAAGCTAACGATTGAATGATGGTGTCAGCAAATTTCTCAGAAATCCATATCTTACCCAACACCTGAATAAACAATCAATTCCGAGAATTATGTCTCGCCACTGATTCTGAGAAATCAATTGCGTCGCAGTTTTATGTTTCTGTTCAATAATGACATCATCATTCGAAATTTCATAGTACAGTCAATCTCAGACATTTTACGCAGCCGAATTTCTTATTTTTTTCCCAATGACAAAGAGGTTGGATATTTTCCATTTTCGGTGGAATTCAGTTCTTGTATTACTCACTAGGTGGCGTCACTATCGTTCAACCTTACACCCTACCGATTTGTGTTTTTTGAGAAAAGCATCATTTTTCATCTTGTATTACTATATGGAAGCGCTCGTGAAAAAATTATTTAAGTCTTTTGCCCTGTTCAATTGGTTCATTATTGTTCCGGACGCCAAAGAGATAGGACGTTTCACTTCAGAGCAACTGTGTGATCAAGAAAATATCACAAAATGTATGTTTCCTATACATGTACAGGATGTTGGCGATCGTTATGTTATTTCATTGAAAATTCTCTCAGATGGGGTTATAGGAAAACTAAAATGCAGCGCTGTGACACATGTCAACGTATCACATTATGGATGATAAATGAAGAATAATCGATATGGGAAAAATGGAAATTATTGTTTGGAATATAGAAGAAAGTAAAAGTTGTAGAGTTTTTTTTTTTATTAACTCAACCTAACCAATTTTTTGTGTCCAATGCTATTAAACAAAAGAATAAGTTCTGCGAACGTTTGAAAAACGTCTATGGTGCGTTAAACTCCTTCGAAAAAACAAAAAAAATTCATAGTTGATATAGATGAACATGCATCAATGTATATGAGTTCAGAGGATTATAGAGTATGGAATGCTTTCAATTGCGTTGATTTGGGGGAATATGTCGATTTATATATGAAAACTCGATGGACTCGAACCAGGGCCCTCTAGATTATGAGTCTAACGCTCTACCAACTGAGCTATTTCGGCTTACAATCATATGCATACAACAAAGCATATAACGACAACCATTCACATGGCTTGCGACAAATGTTGAGTGACTATTAGCCTGAAAATTTATGGGTGGGGGAACATAATAAAACTTTTTCGAGAAAAAAAGTACCTGAAATCTAGGGAAATTCTTCCATAATCCCACAGGAAACTGCCAAAAGAGCCTGTGTGTTAGAGATAGAGATGGAGATAGTGAATATTCTCTAGATCTAGGGGAAATTATCAAAATGGGTTAGCGTGGCAACCAACCCGCCCAACCAGTATGGCTGAAGCTGAGCAACAACAACAAGAAGTGCCAGAACAGTCCAAAGTAATTTTAACCAAACAAAAATTGATCAGCCATTTTTACAGACTCCTCCAATACTCTAAAAAAAATCAATTTGTCCGGATCGACCTGTCTCGCGGATACCAACATCATTATCATGGAGATGGCATTTCTATGGAAGAATTTCGTAAGAAAGGCGAACGTTGAGCGATCCTCGAACATTGAACGATTCTAATATTATTTACGGCTAATCCTCGAACACCAACATGAAGACTGACGTCACAGCGATGACATCACTAGTTATATAGATTTCAGCTGAGGTTCGATGGGGTGGAGGTCTCTACTCATATTTGAGATTGAGCATGGTTCAAGGGGTGTTGCGAATAAGCAATGTCGTGATGTTTGCAAGCAACGTCCAATGGATTGATACCGGGATCGCCTCGTTCTAACCGTTCTTGTAGCCTTGTTCCAGCTGTAATAATAATAATTAAATGCATTCGAGAGTCCCGAAAAAAAAAATGCATTCGATGGCACCGAAATACTATAGGTATATGAAACTTACGTCCACAATACTGATAGCCGCCAAGGAGATGAGCTTCGAACGGGAGCTTGTTTATCAGACTGTTGAGCACACCTTCACCCTCGTACACCAACATGAAGACTGACGTCACAGCGATGACATCACTAGTTATATAGAGATGTATGCGAGTGGTTACCCTACAGGTGTCCCCAGGTGTCCCCATGTGTCCCCATGTGTCCCCATGTGTCCCCATGTGTCCCCATGTGTCCCCATGTGTCCCCATGTGTCCCCATGTGTCCCCATGTGTCCCCATGTGTCCCCAGGTACCCCAGGTTGCACGAGGTTGCACGAGGTTGCACGAGGTTGCACGAGGTTGCATGAGGTTGCACGAGGTTGCACGAGGTTGCACGAGGTTGCAGAGGTTGCACGAGGTTGCATGAGGTTGCACGAGGTGTCCGAGGTTGCGAGGTTGGGCTGAGATAGATAGACTTATCTATAAATATGATTGATGCGGCAGCGAGTGTCAGTTACATTCGAGACTTCGAAGCGTAAACATGTTCCTGCTACCTGATCCCAGCTGTTATGGCGTCTATCTGAACGGATTGAGATTATTCATGGGCACGGAACCTATAACAATTGAAGATAACACCTTAAAACTGGGTCGAGATACCTATGAACTGACCGACGGGTTGAAAGAACTTAACAAGATATTCTCAACTACAAATTGATTCTGGTGCTAAACAATGTACACAAAAGAACCGATGCAAAAATCAACTCTAATAAATAATAGAAACAAAGAAAAAAAAAACTATAATAAATCATGGAAATACATAAACATAATTTCCAAATTATTTCCTCCCAAGAGAAAATGGAGTCCAAAGAAGAGTAAAGAACGTTCAACAAGAGCATTTAGCGTTGAGATGTCAGACGAAAGGATCGTTAAAGCCATGCGCGAATTAAAAGTGGCAGAAATTCGAAGAAGCTTGCGAGAAAGGTACCTAGCCTTGAAATTGGCAGAAATTCGAAGAAACATACGGAAAAAGTACCTGGTCCTGAAATTGACAGAAATTCGTTGAAACAATATAATATGTATTTAGTGAATATTTTCCATTCCATATAGAACAAGAATTGTAAATGATTTATGTTTTGAATAAAGAATAGTGTATAATGACATTAAATTTTATTTTCTCTACATTCTTTTCTATTTTCAGGTACATTGAGAAAGAAAAAACATTTAAAGTGATAACTCGGGTCATTTTCCCCAATATCTTTCAATGTTATAGTAAATTGCAGTTCTGGTCATAATGTGACATCACTGAGAGATTCCAAAAATATTTTTTCAACTAGAATTTCAACGCATCCTGAAATTTAACGTCTGTCAAGTATTTTCTGTGGAAATTCCCCCTCCAAATTAAATATTTTTTTTTATTTTCGTATTCAAAATGTCGAGGACCCTTTTTTGGTTAAACCATATTTCCAAAATATTTTTTTTTTATCACTCTTTCGTTTCAAAATGTCGAAGCACCTTTTTGTTCAAACCTCGAATTCATCCAAATTATAGCTATTTTTGTTTTTATCACTCACTTTCGTTTTCAAAATGTCCGAAGACAAACACTCGGTTCAAAACTCTCGAATTCATCCAAATTATATCTATTTTTTGTATTTATAACTAACTTTCGTATTCAAAATGTCTGGAGGCACCCTTCTTTTGGTTCTAAACCATCGAATTCATCCAAATTATAACTATTTTTGTTTTTATCACTCACTTTCGTTGTCAAAATGTCCGAAGACAAACACTCTGTTCAAAACTCTCGAATTCATACAAATTGATCTTTGCAATGAAACATTCAATGTGTGAGACCCAACTCATACTTGATTGTTTGATCATGTTTTGAAATATATTTGAATACTCAAGCTATAGGAACATTTCCAATTTTGAATTAGGTTCTTTCGGAGCATTGAATCTAATGAAATATTTTGACTGGATTTTGGTGAAATGTATGAAAGTAACTGCTGGTGGTATGACATCATTCAAGAGCTATATATGAATTTGTGTGACGTCAACCATTTCTCAGAATCGTAAACAGATTTGTTTCCAACTTGTTCTTTGAATAATTATATGCAATTTTGATACAATGCTTCATTTGTGATAAAATAAGTTTCTATTTTTATTCGAAGTTAATGTAAAAGTAGGGTTATGTTTGAAAAAGTAAGGTTAGAGTCCCCACCTCATTTAAATTTTGAGGTTATGGTTCCTCTGAAAGTGGGGGTTATGTTTGAAAAAGTAAGGTTAGAATCCCCACCCCATTTGAATTTTGAGGTTATGTTTTCTCTAAAAGTGAGGTTATGTCACTCACACACAAAGAACGCTGATGTTCGAGGGTGAGACTGAATGACGTCATCGTTTCTTCGACTTGTTCAGACAAGTTTAGACAAGTCTGAACTTGTCTGAACTGGTCTCTCTATTCAGGAAAACATCGAATGAAGTGATGACACAGAGCTGCCATCATTTCATTCAATGTTTTTCTGTATAATAAATAAAATCAAAGTCGATATACACTCATTTTATTGATAGATATTTTTTTGAGTATAAACAATTGATTATATATTCATATATTTGTATGGATATAATAATAATGATCATGATTAAATTGAAATTAATAATAAAAGATAAAGATGATTATGATATAATTGATAATGATAATAATAAATGATAATAATGATATAAGGATAAAAATAATAATAATGAATATAATACAAAATTGGCTGATTCGATATATACAATGGCTATGTGAGAGAAAGAGTGGTGGAGAAAAAAAAGCATTCATTTTTCGATTATCACGCTAACACAATAAATGGAAATTTTGGAGAAAGATTATTTAATACAAGGTGCTTGGTAGATGGAGGAGGTGTAGGTTGGCTATTCATTCATGATGCTATAATGGCCCCAAGCAATATCGTTCGATCCGGGGATGAGTGTTCTTTTATCGTCGAATGGACTTGGAGCGATTTTGTTTTGTTCAACACTAAAAACATTATGGGCATATGAACGGATGCATCGTTGACTAGTCGATTTTTCCCTCTGATTTCTAAGACAATCGACATAGTCTTCGAAGGAAATTTTATTTTCCACAACATTATATCGGACTCCTTTGGATTTTTTAACGCAGTTTTTGTCCTGAATTTTCTAAGTGTATAATTTTGAACGGAGTCCGACGAAATCTGTCATTATACATCCGTTCGCTTTATCTTTCATCAAACCTGGAATTTTCTTGTTTACCTGCGGAATACCTTACGAGTTTTCGCATGGGTAGTCGCTCGTATCGAATTTTTCCAAGTTCTCTCCGATTAAATATCTATACACATCATCGCATTTAATTTCGTATATGAGAGAATCTGTATCCGTGTACATCAACTTACACTGATTGGTCTCGAATTTTTTCAACATAAATTTATAGTGAAAATCGTAAACGCAAATTTTGGATATATCTAGAATAGCCATACCGATATAAAGGGGTTTATTGAATAGCAGTTCAGACTTGTTCATTTCGATAGCCATCAAGTTGTCATCGAAAATGGTTCGATTGTGGAATTTCGGGTTACTTATTAAATTTTTCGCCCCATACCTACCCTCCCATTCATTGACCATTTTTACCACTCTGTGCTTCCTAATGTTTTCCATGGTCTTTCCGAAAATACTGTTTATAGCTAATTTATAGTTGTTTTTTCCGAAAGTGGTTGTAGCTTGGGCGCGTAATTTTGTATTTAATTCAATGTAGGGCTGCAGCCATGCCGATTGTTTAAACTGCAATACCCTGTGGAACTTTTTTGAGGAGAAGGCCGTTTTCCAAAGCTTTTTTTAATATTCGATAATGTACGACATAGTTTTCTTTGTTGTACAGGGTGGTCAATAATTTTGGTAATTTTGAACCTGGAGGAGTTCGATGTTCCGCACAAAGTGGGAAATCTTTCTGTTCGTCATGTTTTCCTTCAGGGTATTCCAAATCGACTTCGAGGATATAGCCTGTATCAGAAGTATCCGACACCTCCAGAACGTTCAAATTATCGAAATCTTCGACCCATTTGAACCCTCCAGAGGGTAAATACTCCCTCATAGCCCATCCATAGAGATTATTCACGTCCAAGTATAATAAATATTTGGAGGGTTGTTGAGGATCATACCTCTCCCCCATATATTTATTATTCGCTTGGGAGAATCGGTTACAACACTGACTTATACCGCCCCGAATCCCTTTTTCCACAAACAAAAGCATGACGACATCTTTGATAATCTCCAGCTTACACTTTGTGTACTTTAACATGCATGACCACGAATAGCCAGGCATGGTATAGTACCAAGCGGGGTCGAGTCCATAAGTGTCGTGACCTAATTGGCGGAAATTTTCAAAGACATCACATAACAAAAGAATATCGGTTTTCATGTATAAGTCAGAGTAGTCGCCCAGTGTTGCCAAATCGAACGATTGCCACACCTTCTGTGCATGTTGGTATTCATGCTCGGAGATATCGCAATCGTTCAGCTGATTGTGGAATTTATCGATATCTGGCAACGCTGTAATCTCAAGTTTCTCTATGGAATCCACAAAGTCGTAGGGGAATACCCCTTTGCGCGTGATTAGTTAAAATTGCTCATTGTTTAAATTTTGAAATTCGCGCTTTGTATTACAGAGATCTTCCACTCTGAGCGTGCGCACCAACTCATCCAGGCTTGCGCCCATGAATCGAAATGAATCAATGAAACGGAATTTAATGTCTGTCTGTTCGTCGTATTGTGTGAAAGATATATATTTTTCCTTGTTCATTGGAAGAAGACTGACCCTGCCTCTTTTCGCAATATCTCGAATAATGAAATGGCTGTCGTAGCCGCTAAGATTATGGAAAACAATAGGAACCACAAAGGATTTTTGGTAGTTGATGTTGCATGGAGCATTATGGGCCCAACCTCTAAATGCACCTGTGAAATGATTATGGTCGGCTACAATCATTTGATCTTTTTGAAAAGGTTTCTCGCAAATATGGCATATGGAATCTGTACGAATGGGATTGACAGACACAGGGACGATTTTTAAAAATTTTCCCTCAACGAATTGGGCTATGGCTTTCAATTGTTCCGCGAACCATTCCATCGAATCCAAACCTCGATGGCTATCGTAATATGATAGAGTGTCATCATAATTGCATTTGAAATATAAGCCTGCGCTATAGGGAATATGTTTTTGGTATTTCG
The DNA here is from genome assembly GCA_018342105.1 of Gonioctena quinquepunctata. Taxonomy (NCBI): domain Eukaryota; kingdom Metazoa; phylum Arthropoda; class Insecta; order Coleoptera; family Chrysomelidae; genus Gonioctena; species Gonioctena quinquepunctata. Next base: position 26,412 of record JAFIRS010002427.1, read on the forward strand.
CCGTTTTGGACTTGGTTTCATCATCAGTGAACGGCTCCAAAATCGATTCAAAATCAGCATATATGACGAATGGGTTCATTTCTTTGTGTACAAAGTCCTTAAACTCGACATGGTCATATTTCGGGAAGGAAATTTTGTAGTGATTAGCTTTTTCACAATCAACAGTATGATTGTCTAATTTCTCCTGACTACCAAAATAATTTAGACATCTATCACAAATGTAATATTTTGCCTTATGTTTACTGATTTGTGAGCTAACCATTCGGGAAAGGTCTTTAATCCAGCAATAATGGAATTTAATGTCTGTCTGTTCGTCATCGTCAATTTCCGGCGGTGCTTCGTAATCATTCAATTTAACCGAATATTTATTTTGAATCACGAGTAGGTTGACATGTCGAGCCAATTTTTCTTTTGTAAGTCTCGTCGGTACAGTTGTGAAAAATGTGTGTCCGTCTTCGTTTTTCGCTGATGATTTAACCAACTCCAAAATATATACGTTCACCGAAATACCGTTAAATTTTTCAAATTTTGATATCTGACTGAGAGTTATGGGAAATTCTAACCCCTCCATATTCAGTACGGTCGACCAATGAGGGTATTTTGATGTACGCTCTGTATTTACTTCAACGGGATACAGAGCTGACACGACCGCCCATCCGAAACAATTGTTATCGTCGGTATTTCGCACGTTAATACAAGCCTTTTTTCTAGCAATGACTTGTGGAAGTTCGATGAAAGACGAACCCCCTTTGCCCAAACCTGATTGATTGATATTTACTTCCAGATTTATGATTTTTTGTAATGCCCACCCGCTTTCTTTCCCACAAAATTCCTTCAATTTATTACCTAATTTATCTACAACAAATTCCTCGAACCACCCCTGTAAATCTGTTCCCCTATCAATCACTTCGTTTTTAGTATTGAGATATTTTAAAATCGAGTTTTTCCTCATCCAAGCCCATTTTGACGAATTCCCCGCAAAAACATGTATTCACCTTCAGTATGGGGAATTTTTTCAACATGTTATTGATTCTACGTTTGAAAAGGCTGAAGGCGTCTTTGAAAAATTGATTCGTGTCTTTGTGAGCTAAATTTATCATTACACCTGTACGAACTCGTCCCCGGAACGTCGACTTTAAATCTTCCCAAATGACTCGGCTTTTTAGATTTTTTCTGACAGCCAACCCCTGACCCTCCACCCCTAAATGTTTAATGAAATTACGACATGTTTTTAAATGCCCCAAATTTGTCACCAATTTTCGCAGTGACCCAATGGAACTGTTGGCTGAAATTTTGATGCCCTTATTACATAGTCGAATACTACGTTTCAAATGTTTTAGCCATGATTCGCGTTCCATTGGGCTGGATTTTTGTTTGAGAAGTTTTTGAGCCTCCCTGTATTTAATAATCATCTCATCGCTGAGAGCGGCAATTTGTTCAGAATTCATGGTTATTCAAAAACGAGAAGAATGAATGCTTTTCACAAAATACAGATATAGTTTTTCTCTCTCTCTCACCTTGATTTAATGAATCGAATCAGCCGTCCCAGTTGTCGCCGTCGTGGTGGATGGGCCTTAGTTTTTGTTGATGTTGAATGGCCTTAGTTTTTGATGAATTCAAAGGCAGGTATCTTCGTCGTGGATGGTTTTATGATAATCGAATATCCTCGACGATTAAACTCGTGGACAGTTGAACAGCTTAGTTCAAGGTCTCCCAAACTGTGTATTGCGGCAGCACGATCCACTAATGAAATTGTATAGATTGACTGGACCGCACTTTTTATATCTGTAAAAAAAAATCTTATAAGTATAACGAAAAAATATGAATTTCGAAAAACTCTCAATCATTCGAAAAAGAAATTTTTTGTAACTCTGAATTGACATTTGAATCACTCACATATTTTTCTGTCTGGAAACCCCAATAATCTAACTAGGAGAGAACGAAAGAGACACGTCTTACTCCTACAAAGTTTGGAATGCTAATGAACTGCTCTTCCGCAATCATGAAGTTATAGAAAAATTACCCCCACCACTTCCTACCCTCATCACTTTGATATTAAAAAACTCTCAACCAAAAATAATAATAATAATAATGAAAAAAAAAATCGAATGTTATAGAAAGAATGATATAAATCGAAGGATTGGTAATGGAACGCTAGAAATACTCACACTTTACTGCTTGAGGAGACTCTGTGGAAAATATATTTTTTAGCTGGTTCTCTCTCTAAACACATATGTTTCTCTCTCAACGGTCAAGACACAAACGACTATGATAGTCCACGACCATTAAGTTATAGAAAAATTACCTCCACCACCACTCTATTCTGAGCATGCGCACAACCCTCGCGGCGTATGACTAGCAAATCTTCCGTGCTTATCTTTTAATTTTCATCGATTACAGTAATGTATACCAGAAGCGTTTTTTTTACCTTCGTTATTTTACAATTTTTATATGATTTTTCTGTGGTGTCGTTCAGGCTTGCGTGTCAATGATTCAAAAAAGAGTTGATGTCTATAGCCTCGTCGTGTGAAAAACTGAAAAAATTATCTCAACCAAAAATAATAATAATAATGAAAAAAAATCGAATGTTCTAAAAAGAATGATATAAATGAATGATTGGTAACGGAACGCTAGAAATACTCACACTCTACTGCTTGAGGAGACTCTGAGGAAAATATATTTTTTAGCTGGTTCTCTCTCTAAACACAGATGTTTCTCTCACGACTGTCAAGACACAAATGACGTTGCACGTCAGTGATCATTAAGTTATAGAAAAATTACCTCTTCTCGCCACCACCACTCTATTCTGAGTCAATAAAATGGAATGTAATGTCTGTCTGTAGTCATGTTGTGTAAAAGAAATGAATAATGTTATCAACCGAAAATGATGATGATAATTATATTAATCAATACTATATATGTAATCTCACCTCGATTCTTTGATAAATTCGAAGGCTGCTTGTTACCTTAGCCGTCGTGTATGGCTTCACGATTATGTAATAGACACTAGTCTGGAACTCGCATAGACTTGTGCAGCGTCAATGTTGATAAAGCTGTCTTTTCTATATGGATAGAGCTCACCACGGTGTTGATATCTGCAATATTTATCGATAATAAATGAACAATACTTCAAAACTTGAAAAAATCATAGTTTTCCACCCCATATAGAGAACATTTGAAAACAAAACAAAAATCACTCTGTGTACAAAAAATTATAGTCCACACCCTTGATATACGAAAAGATTGAATAAAAAAATAGTATGTGGATTAAAAAGTTTGGCTATAGCACCTCCTGTATAAACAAGAAAGCTGAAAAATAATTCAAAGTGTCCACCCTATAAAAGTTCACGAAAAGTACGAAGAAAAAATTTAGTATGTGAATTAAAAAGTTTGGATATGCCACCCGGTATATACGAGAAAGCTGAAAAAATAATTTCAAAGTGTCTCACCCTATATATGAGAAAGTTGGCAAGAACAATTCGTCCAGTTCACGAGGAATTTGAAAAAAAAATTTTAGCATGTGAATTGAAAAGTTTGGATATGCACCCGTATATACGAGAATGCTGAAAATATCACCTCGATATACGAAAAACCCGTGAATCCCGCCCTGATTTCACATGTGAAGTTTGAAAAAAAAACAAAAAACCATACTGTCCCAAGCTCTGTCTTTGAGCACTTTATAAGGAAAAACTTTGAAAAAACTCTGTCTAAGAAATATTTGAAAAAATCTGCTCAGTTTAAATACATTTTCAAAAAAGAAAACAAGTTGATGAAAAAATAACCCCTTTAAAAACGTGAAGAAAAAAATATCACTCATTTGGAAAAAAGTCCCCCGTAAACAAATGGTAAAAAACCCCCACCCTCGATATATGAAAAAATGTTTGAAACAAAAAACTCAAAGTGCCCTTTTGGCATACATAAAAAAGGTTTTGAAAAAATTATTTCTTCAATCAAATACAAAAAATAAAATGAAATAAACTTACGTTTTTAGATGTTTGGTAGATGCACACACACACAAACACAAACTCAGAGAGCACTGAATAGAACAATGTTTACAGTTCAGAGGACAGATGATGAATGAACCTGACGCCTATGATCAGTCACCCACATCAATTTCCTACTGCGTACTTTAAAAACTGATAACTCAGCAGAATTCTTGGAACTGATGTAACATTGCGCAATATAATGCAATAGCTCTTGATGACGTCATATGCACTCACAAACAGATCTAAACCTGTTCATTCCTGTCTCAGTCGCCAGAATGGTACAGGAAATTCTTAGCGGTGGATTTCAGACAAACTCATATTTGTTTCTGACAGTGAATACTCAGACAATATGAATTTTTTCATTTGGAAATTAGTTGGAAATTTTGGTTCACGCTGTGAAATCTCAATGCATATTGTGCGAGTGTAAAATATCCAATCAATTGTTTATTTGTTTTTTAGCGATATCGTTGCAATTGAACTCTAGTATTATCTACTATTTATATAACTTCGAAAAGAACAACAACAAATATTGGTTTTCATATTTTAGTATTGATTATGGAAAATTTGTTTTCTTATTTTGATGGATTTCCATCAATTTTTGTATGTGTATACAGGACGCGATCTATGAAAATGTATTTGGTTTTCAACATATCAGTCTGATATTTTATTTATGGTATTTACAATGAATTTTTGGTGTGTGCTTATACAGGATGTATGTTTGGAAATCCTAGACGTCTACCGTCATTGCAGCATTGGACAATCTATTTGCAAAATGGACTAAGAATTAATGCGAGACTGAGAATTCTGAACAAATTCCAATGAATGATAATAATAGTAGTGAAAAGCAATACATTTCAAACTAACTTCCCGATGAAGTATAAACTTGAAACTTTAAACATAACTCAGAACTGAATGAAAAATGCAATATTAATTCGCTTTCTTGTCCGTCTGTCTGGTGGTTTGTCTGTATTAATGATAATAGTAGTATTGAGAATAATTCGATTTTAAACTATCTTCCCGATGAAGTATAGACTTGAAACTTTGAACATAGCCCAGAATGGAATGAAAATGCAATATTGATTCGCTTTCTTGTCCGTATGTCTGTTGGTTTTGTCTGTATTAATGATAATAATAGTAGTAAGAAGCAATACATTTCAGAATAACTTCCCGATGAGCTAGAGACTTGAAACTTTGAACATAGCCCAGAACTGAATGAAAATGTAATATTAATTCGCTTTCTTGTCCTGTCTGTTGGTTTTGTCTGTATAATGATAATAATAATAGTAGTAAGAAGCAATAAATTTCAGAATAATTTCCTTATTCGCTTTCTTGTCGAGTCGACCTCCATAACGGATATATAATGAAATTCTCAACCTACAACCACTATATTTTATTTTCTATGAACGATTGAGCCCCAATGCGGCTTCCACACATATCTCAGACCTCCGTGAGAGACTCTCGATACCGATAAGTACCCCAAGATAGTCGACCCCCATAACAGACATCTTGAAATTCCTAACCTATAGTCGCCATATTGTTGGCCCCCAATGCGGCTTCCAGTTGTCACAGGCCTCCGTGGCAGCCTCCAGATACCGCTGAAGAATCCAGTCGTTACCCCCATAACGGACATCTTGAAATTCTTAACCTACAGCCGCCATATTTTTTCTATATACATCGTTGGGCCCCCATAACGTCACGAGACATCTCACACCCCCGTGGTAGTCTACCGATGTCAATAAACATCCCCAGGCAAGGCTCCCATATAACGGACATATTGAAATTCCTAACCTACACCCGCCATGTTTTTTTTTATGATAGGCGGCAATGTTTTTTTCTATTAGCGGTAGCCATGTTTTTTTCTATATATGGTTGGGTCCCAAAACGACCCCCCATAACGTTTCCAGATGTCTCAAACCTCAGAGACAGGCCCCATTCGTCGGTGCGGGACAATGTGGCGGGAGTAACTGGAGCTAGGCGGGTTCTAACTCACTCGAGGTGAGTTAGAACCCGCCTAGCTTATCCACTACCCAATGCCAATACTTCGATCGAAGCAACCGAGAATCGAATCTGGCAGAATTTGTGAAATTATTTGGCCGTGGTGGAGAAGTGCTGCTTGGAGCTGGCCGCCGGGAGCAAACATTACCTTGGTCATTTCAGAGCCATTTTAACTTTTTTTCATATAACACTCTTCAAACACATTATTCATATACGTTAGTGAATTGGTAGTTACAGTAGCTATTGAGAAGTGAAACTGAATGATATACAGGGTGTTTCATAATTGAATGCTGATCCTGAAGGGCGATAATCCTTGGATGATTTCAAGAAAAATTCTTCATATGAACATAGGTCTGCGACCGCTTTATTTCTGAGATACAGGATGTTGAAATTTAACAAAAAAAAACAGTTCTTTCCCTATATCTCTGAAACCGCTCCTGCTTTTTTTTCAATTTTGGTACATGCAAAGTACGCACAATAATGCATTTTTTCCATAATGAAGGGTTTCTAAATTTACATCAGTGGCGTCCCTGTTAACATGCCCTGTCATATTTTTGATCAAAATAATGATACGCCACTGTCTTTCTTCCAAGTAAATATTATTTTTGTAATTGTCCTCTACTTTCTCATAAAAATTGTCCCTCGCCTTTTTTTCGACCGACGGGCGGTTTTTGAGTTAGGAAAAAAATGCATTCATTTGCTTGTCCCTATGCGGAATCAGCCGTTGAAGAGTAGTAGGATTATCTTGTGGGCTAGAAACATCTAGTATGCTAAGAATAAATTTCGTTGTTTTCAACATAAACAATTTTGACACTTCTTTCGCTAGATACGTGATATTATTTACGTTATAAAAACTTGTTTATTAAAAAAAAACATGGTAGATTTTACAAATATCGAATTAGCAGATATGCATTACTTGTATGGGCTTGCTGAGGGCAATGCATATGGAGCCAGGCAACTGTATCAAGAGCGCTTCCCAAATAGAATGGTTCCTGATGCTCGAACGATTTCAAGCACCCACAGAAGGTTATGATTTAAACCCTGTTAACATGCCCTGTCATATTTTTGATCAAAATAATGATACGCCACTGTCTTTCTATCAAATAAATATAATTTTTGTAATTGCCCTCTATGTTCCCATAAAAATAGTCTCCTGCCTTTTTTGCGTCCGGCGGACGGTTTTCGATTTAGAAAATAAAATACATTCATTTGCTTGTCCCTATTCGATTTTTTCTCTTAGTCTTAATTTCACAATTGTAGTAACCAAAGGATCTAGACAAGATTTTTATGATTTGATGGTAACTATTATTTAGTTTTTGTAGTGAGTACGCATAAAAATACATTTTTTATTTTTCAAAACATAACCATTATGAACAAAAAATACCAAAATCAAATTAATTGTTCAAAATATCTTCCTCAGTTAGAATTGGTTGACTGTACACCAGAGTCTTAAGATGTCCCCAAAGAAAATAATCAAGACTGTTTAAGTCTGGGGATCTAGCTGGCCATGACTATGTTTCGCTACGACCTATCCAGCAATTATTAAAGTTTTGGTTTAAATATTCGCGTGCCAGAGCACTAAAATGAGCAGGTGCACCATCGTGCATAAACCACATGCGATTTCGCATTAAAATAGGAACATCTTCCAACAGAATTGGCATATTATATATATATTTATATATATATATATATATATATATATATATATATATATATATATATATATATATATATATATATATATATAATTAGGTCAATTCAATCTGCGTGGTGAAAAAAAAGATCCAATTAGGTAATCTCCAATAATTCCAGCCCGGACATTTAATGAGAACTGCTCCTGGTGATGAGATTCCACGATTTCATGCGGATTTTCCTCGGCCCAAAAAAGATTATTATGAAAATTTCTGATCCTGTTTCTAGTAAAACTAGCATCGTCCGTGAATAAAGTTTCTCTGTCAAATAAAGGATTTTCGGTGTCTTTTTGGAGAAACCATTGGCAGAAATTCACTTGTAATGGAAAGTCTCGAGAAAGTAGAGCCTGAACCCATTGAATGTGATAGGGATATAATAAATAATCATGAAGATATATTGTGCTTCTGCATCAATTTTACAGTAATGAAAATAAACGAGCATCGTTATATTCAACCCGGTAGATGAGGTCAGGACTAGTAGCTGAAATCAGCAAACTTCAAAGCACTCAAACCACAACGATAAAAAATAAAAATAAAATATTCCTATTACATTGAAACACACAGTTGATTCCCGTAAGCAATGTCGACTTGACAGTTTGACAGCGATCTTGGTGTGCCTCGTGCGGTGAATTTGAAAGATATATACGAACGATATGATGTTTGTCATGATTTGACAACTGTTTTCTGAGTGAATGAAATATCTTACTCAGCAACTAATCAGAAAACAGTACACGATGTGCATGAGAAGGTATATGGACCTTCTTTCCCTTGCAAATTATTTGATAGAAGCGCGCGGCAAGTCTTTGCGTCACAAACTCCATAAAGAGGTCATTAGGCAGGTTAGGTTATAACCATATATGATGTTCGAAAACCGTTATTATATTATAATTAAAATGAAAACACAAATAACGATTATGGAAATATCCTAATATTCATGTCATTATTGTCAAATGTTTTGCTGAAGTTTGGTCTTACTTGATTGAGGAAAGCTGAATACACTTTGTAGAAATAAGTAGAAGAGGAGATTTTGTATTAAGTGTATATTTAATCAATTAGCAAAGCGCTTTCGAGTCACGTCATCATGAGTGCTTCCTGAAAATTAAATACTCGGATTGATATGAGATGAAACATAACAAAGGATGGAAAATGTAGAAAAATGATAGGCGAGTACTTACATAGTCACGTAACAGGAAATGTTACAATAAAAGAAGACATGTTTATAATCATATAGATGTTTAGGTTCAACGAATAAAGCGTGTTGAAGATACCTAAGACCATATGAGAATGTGATAGTTCAATGACTTCAACTTCAAATGTCAAGTGTCAATTACGACTTCAAATGTCAAGTGTCAATGACAACTTCAAATGTCAAGTGTCAATGACAACTTCGAATGTCAAGGGTCAATGACAACTTCAAATGTCAAGTGTCAAACATGAGAGGTGAAGTTATCAACTTGAGGAAGTAAAAAAATGAATTCCAATTACTGGAAGACTTTAAAAAGTTAGAAGAGAAGAAGAATTGAGTTAGGTAATAATTAGGTGATGATCCTTTTATGAAGGGGAAAGAAATCTCTATTCCAATTAATTTGGGAGTTGAGGCAAAGGTCATTTTTTGGTAATTCTTTAGAGATCTCCAGATCTTCGAACAAGTCCAGTCTCAGGTAGTTTTTATTGTTTATGTTGTGTAGAATTTTGGAATCTTTGTTAGGGCTAAAACTATGGTTGTTGAATTTCAGGTGATGTCCAAATGCAGATTTGTCAGGCTTCTTCAAGTGTTCATTTATTCTAGTGATAAGAGGTCTGCAAGTTCGGCCGATGTAGGAGGCAGAACAATCAGAACAGTGGAGCTTATAAAAAGCTCTTCTTCAACTTATCAATTTTGTCTTTCGAATTAACTAGGAAGCTGCTCAATTAACAAAACAAACAAACAAACAAAATGGCTGCATTCAATTGTTTCATCAACAGATTGCTAAATACCCCCTTGAGCCCAGTTAATTTTGACACTGAAGTCAACATAATCAAACAAATTGCGGTCAACAATGACTACAATCCGTCCATCATTGATAAACTAATTTTAAAATTCAAATCTCGCAATGAAAAGAAGTTAGCTTTCAACTCCATTCCTCCGGACAACTTAGCCCCAGTCAAATATTTTTCTTTACCCTTTTTTGATTCCAACATATGAAATGATGTTTCCAAATCCATAAATAAAACAATTCCTGATATAAAAATTTCATTTCGTTCCTCTAACAAGTTGAGCAGCTTTCTAGTTAATTCGAAAGACAAAATTGATAAGTTGAAGAAGAGCGGTGTTTATAAGCTCCACTGTTCTGATTGTTCTGCCTCCTACATCGGTCGAACTTGCAGACCTCTCATCACTAGAATAAATGAACACTTGAAGAAGCCTGACAAATCTGCATTTAGACACCACCTGAAATTCAACAACCATAGTTTTAGCCCTAACAAAGATTCCAAAATTCTACACAACATTAACAATAAAAACTACCTGAGACTGGACTTGTTCGAAGATCTGGAGATCTCTAAAGAATTAGCCAAAAATGACCTTTGCCTCAACTCCCAAATTAATTGGAATAGAGATTTATTTCCCCTTCATAAAAGGATCATCACCTAATTATTACCTAACTCAATTCTTTTTCTCTTCTAACTTTTTAAACTCTTTCAGTAATTTGAATTCATCCTTTTACTTCCTCAAGTTGGTAACTTCACCTCCCAAGTTGATGTTTGACACTTGACATTTGAAGTTGTCATTGACACTCGACATTTGAAGTTGTCATTGACACTTGACATTTGAAGTTGTCATTGACACTTGACATTTGAAGTTGTCATTGAACTATCACATTCTCATATGGTCTTAGGTATCTTCAACACGCTTTATTCGTTGAACTTAAACATCTATATAATTATAAACATGTCTTCTTTTATTGTAACATTTCCTGTTACCTGACTATGTAAGTACTCGCCTATAATTTTTCTACATTTTCCAACCTTTGTTATGTTTCATCTCATATCAATCCGAGTCCGAGTCGAAAGCGCTTGGCTAATTAATTAAATATACACTTAATACAAAATCTCCTCTTCTACTTATTTGGTCTTACTGCCAAACACCAAACTGTTACCGTCCTCTCCAACCCCATAAAATGGCCTAAATTTTTTTCAGCATATTCTCTACATAATTTAAAATACAACACAAATTTTCAATACCTCAATTGGAAATTTTTCATTCTAAAATTCAAGGTTGCTGTAGCAATCAAAATAGGGAAGTCAGGTCGTTACTTATTGGTCTCTGGATAAGTAGACAAATGTGTCAACAAAACAAAAATGTTAATTATGTCACAATAACAGCTTCCTTTTTGGAGCTTTGTGCACCGGAGCTTCATCGTGTTTGTTGCACTTGAGCTACTCCCAAATAATTTTAAGAAGTGTATTACAATTATTACATATTACATACATATTATATGTGCATGAGATTTCATTATTGACATTCAGTATTTTTATGCATGCGTTTGCAATAATTTTGGAGAATTTTGGAAAGCATTATTGATAATTTTTATCATTGGTGATCTAAAAAAGAAACTATAAAATTTCTGAAATTTTGGTCACACCTGATAGTACCCGATGTCTAAGGTGAGGCTAGCAAGATCGTTAGAATCGAATATTATTCATACACTACACAGTCTATAGTAGTGAGAAATGAAGGATATTGTTTTGATTTAAATTTGGAAAATGGATAAATTGATAATAATGATAATAAATAATATAATGGACAAAACAAACAGAATTTCTGGTCATTCACACCAAAATACAAATACAAAAAAAAAACATTTCTCAATACATATGTATGTTCTACTACAGCAAGCAATTCATTAATAATATTTATTTTAATATCTTTCGAAGGCAATACATTTTTCGGCCCGAAAATCATCATATTCGACTCACCACGATTGGTTCACAGACACAGATCTTATGCATTTTGTATACAATTTTGAAGATTGATAAAACTTCCATTTCCACATTATTCGAATCAAAGCTGTAATAAATCTATGTATTATCGGCAGTGTTTGAGTGACATCAAATGTGTTGAGGTGTGTATAGAAATAAAAACAGGTCCTATTATGGAACTCCTGATTTGAAGTTCATACTGGAATTCATGTTATCAACGCAAACTCTCTGTTTGCGTCCATATAAATAGTTAATTGAATTTAAGAAAAATCAGTTGGGTGTCTATGGCTCTTTCTGAAATTTTTGACAATGTGGTAGTACACTTATAGCTCGTAAGTCGTTATACTTCTCTGGATTCAATTTCTTGGGTAAACCACTCACCACTGCTATCATTCCAACCTTGGAAACAACACCACTTGCTACACAGAAATTGATTACATGGATCACATAGGGTATGGTATGGAGACAACAAAATTTAAGTGAATTTTAATTTACTTCATCAATACCTTTAGAATTAGTTTTAATATTACATATAGTTTCATAAACAAAGAAGTCATCCACTTTTAGAAATTGAAATAGATCTGATTGGATTAGGCAATTGCTCATTTTGTGGTTTCCTATGGGGAAGTTGATAAAAAATATATTTTTTTGTATACGCTTCCCAAATGGGAACTTTGGGAACTGAAAATAGTCCACAATGCATGAATTTCAGCAGACTAGTAATTAAAGTCGTCAAAAGAAATTGAAATTAGGGATTCGATAAACTTCTTACATTTCACCTAGGGGGGAAAACGCTGGGAATTTTGGTCTACAGATCTTGGGTATAAGTGGCATAAGTTGAGTATTAGTCGAGTTTTGGAGGTATTGGTTAGGAATTGGTGAGTATTAGCCGGGAATTAGTGGTATTAGTTGAGAATTAGTGGGTATTTGCTGGGAAATAAAGGTATTACTCGAGCATTACATATAATTCACAAGTATCAGAATGAAGTAAGGGGCATAGCTGGAATTCCCCATGATAAAAAAGGAACTGAGAATGTATCAATGGGAGTGTGGCAACGACTTACTCTTATTTTCTAAGTTTTGAAAATGTTTTTGTGCTTTAGGCCAGTTCAACAAATGCGCTTCGTCCCTAATTTCATTATAAAAACTGTGAATTGATTTGTTGAATGAAGAAGATACCATAACGACCTCCACAGAAAGGAATAGTTTTTCAGTCGAAATATCGATAGGCTGAATATCGAATAGATTTTCCTAATAATTTTTTTATAGTTTGAGAGTGTTTTTCTGGAACTCCTGGCAGACCCATCTCCTCCACAATGATAGAACTATAACTGTCATATCTCTGTCATATTATTCTTTGTATCGATTTGTTGAAAATATAAACAGGATGTTCATAAAATCAGGTGTGGAATCATCTGCGACTGAAAGATAAACTTTAGTCACTATCTTCCATCGTCAAGATAACCTCTTGTGGGGTATTCATGTTGAAAAGGGAAACATTCTCAATTGAATATTGATAGAAAGATTTTTCTATCAATATTCAATTGAGAATGTTTCCCTTTTCAACATTCTTTGTATCATTCCTCACTTCATTCCACACTAAACTACTTGTCCGTTCATCGGATTGCGAGCGAGTTGTGGTACCCCCAAATATTATGGACCATTCCATCAAAATCCTTAAGCTTTTCATTTCTTGAGAGTCCATAGAAAAGTTATTATTATGCTTGCTAAATATTGTTCTGACAAAATTTATCTTAAAAAAAAAACAGAAACAGAATACTCAAAGTAATATACTCGGTAATAGATTATGTATGCAAGAAACATCCACATCGAGTGTGTCATCAAATTGCCACTCACTATTATCTTCACAGGAACCGATTTTAAAAATAATACTTCAGATTCTGGTGTAAACTTTACGGAGAAAAATCATTGATTTCCAAACATTTGAAAAAGTCTCGTGTAGGTAATATGTTATGGGAGTCTCTTCATTTTGACTTTAACAATATAACAGTGAAAACAGTAGTCTCTGGAAATGATACATATTGCATAATCAATTGTTTTTGTGGTTCTTCTTACAAGTTACCTGAATTGCGCAAAAAAAACGGGGCGAATTGGAGATAACTAAAGATAGATATAATAAAATTTCCTAACTCATTTTTCACAAAAATATTACGTTACGAATTCTTCCAAAAATCCACCTCAAAAAACAAAACAAATTATTTGAAAAGAGGGGATGCAACTATGGATGAGGGACCTCACACATCACATCAACATTTAAAAAGAAAAATATTTTATCAATATAATTCAAGATATTGAGATTTTCCACTTTTTTCCCGAAATCCTACAAATAATGCTTTCATCTTCTAGTCTAAGCATTTTTTCGAATATTCTGCCAAAAACTACTGCTATTCGTGGTTCCATGACGAGTCTTTAGTGGAAGGAGAAAATGACAATCAATTTGGTTCAGAGAGCCGTTCGAAATGGAAATCAAAGAAACGAAAAGATTCGTCGGTCAAGGGAAAATATGTTTGATCAAACACTGACAACAAATTACTTTTCCATCGTCGACGACATCTCTGATTGTTGCAATCCAGAACCCATCAACTCTTGATCAACTTGTCTCGTCTCGTCTCGTCTGATTTGAAAACAACAAAACAAAAAGTTGAATATTCCTGAAAAAAACGAGCTTATAAAATAAAAAAACAAAAATAAATTTGATGATCTCAAGAATAAAATAGCAATATATTTTCATAAGCAGGAGGTTAATTACTTTATGAAACATTTCATGCAAATCTCAAAAACAGCCTTCCATCGATGTCCACTTCGAATAGATATCTTGGAAAAAACAGAACAACACTGCAAGAAGGAGACAGGGTTTACAGAAACATTTAGATGAGAGAAATTTGCCAAAACTCGTTTGCTGAAAACGGAACCAGCATGACGGGTAGAATTCAGTACGATGGAGATTCTAATAAAATAATGGGTTCTGTATTATCATTCAAAAATGGAATTCCAGATAATAACACATTCACTGCTATATCACGAGCAGCAATTGAAAGTTATTTTCAAAAGAATACCAGACCTAACTATGCCTATGTCATAATGGGGCAACAACTAACTCTTGGAGCACCAGCATTCTGCTTCTCAGTATTTGGTAAAGACAATGCCTTCACAATGACGTTCAGGAACGTTTGTCGTACATGCAAACCAAGGCGGAGCACTTTGATATTAGGATTGTGGGATCTTTGTCTGATAGTGATACAAGATTACTGAAGGCAATGCGCTTACAGTATGGATTATCCTCGGGACTACCTTTATAGAAACTGGATCAAGCCAAAAATTATAATTTTGTTGGAGGAACTCCTTGGAACTGGTTCAAAATCAATCTGAGTGATGATGTATGTTAAAAGCAAGATAATTTTCATATTTCAACAAAACTTTGTACTTGACTGTTGAAACCGAATATAATACTGCCTATGAAAATAAAAATGCCACTACAGATCATCTTCATAGGATCTTCAATGTTTTTTTCCAAAGATGAACATAGACTTACTTCATCCCATCTGAAAGCTGAAGATGAAATGAATTTCGCGGCTGCAGAAATCATGTGATCTTTGGCAAGAATTACTCTTTTGAAAAACATTCCAGATAGCGAAGAAACTATTGTTTATCTCAAGATAATGCATAAAACCTCCACCAGTTTTCTGAATGATGCTTGTAATCTTGATAAACGAAACTATGTTTGTTTTTCGACAAATTCTCTTCTAATCATACATAAGTTGGTACATATAATTATAGTATTATCAATGCTCATTGTGTTTATGTATAAGTATTTGCACAGTTCAAAGTTATGCTGTTCGCTCACCTCAATTTGAGATCAATTTTCACAGGGTTTGATGCTCTTGAGAATTATATAGTGTCTGGAAATGTAGATGTATTCGGAGGCTCTGAAACATGGCTGCATGAAAATGTCGATGTTGGCCTTTTTTCCATTGAACAGTACCAACTGTAACGCGTTAACAGAGATGGTAGAGGTGGCGGAGTTCTTTTTTACATGAGAAATACTATCAGATATGAAGTTATTTTGAGAGAAGTAACACGAAACATAGAGCAGTTATGGATCAAGATAAGAGCTCATGGAAAATGTTTTATCACTGGTATGCTGTACAGACCCCCAAGAAGTAACATTCTAGATTTTTTCGACTGTCTTGATAATACTTTTGCCCAACTTCTACCCGAATGTGATAAAATCGTAATTCTTGGGGATCTGAACATAGACCTTCTCTTAGATAACCTAAATGCATCCTACTTTCAGAACTTCTTAGAGTCTTATGATCTGATCCAACTGAGCCAACCAGAATTACCGAAACAAGTCAAACCTTACTTGATGTCATAATTACCTCTGCCACTGCGAATGCTCCTATTTGTGAAGTAACAAATTTGCATGTTTTCGACCACTGTGCTATTTCTTGTAAAATACTGAAAGAAACTTCAGAACAATCTTTCAAATTTATGAAATACCGTGATTGGAAAAATTTGATAAAGATGCATTCTATGAACATATCATTAATTTCAACTGGGATGTTATCTACACATTAGTCAACGCCATTGTAAATGTTTTCACAGAAAATTCAATACAATCTTTGACATACAATGTCCTGTTCGTGAAGCTAGAGTGTCAAAAAAACTTAAAAGATAAAAGACATGATCAAATTGAGATATAAAGCTCACGAAGATTCAAAAATAGTCAGAATATCGCCCATTGGAATTATTATAAAGAACTCAGGAACTATGTCAATGCAGCAATTCTCAGGAAAAAAAAAGACTTATGTCGAATTCGCGTTACGCCAAAACAACAGTAAAATAACTTGGAATTGTAGGTCAAAAAAACTTTATGAAATCCCTCCTGAATTGAAAAATGCTCAGGATATCAACTCACATTTTATTTACATACCCAGTATAGATAAAACGAAGGCACAAAGTCGGTTGTTGGATAAATATGCCATTGCCTCTCAGAACGTATCCTTCGAATTCTGATCAACTACAGAATATGAAGTCGCAGAATGTTCAAATTCGAATAAATCTGAGGCCTCAGGATGCGATAATATATCAAGAAAGATGTAAGAACTGGTGAGCTTTCATTTGATTGAGTATTCAACGCATATTGTCAATTCAGCATTGATGTCGAGTTCGTTTCCTGATCCGTGGAAGTGTGCGATTGTACTTCCACTACCCAAAGTTGCGAACGCTTCATAGTATTCGGATTCAAGGCCCATCAGTATTCTGCCTATGCTATCTAAAATTTTGGAAATTATATTGAAAAGGCCAATTTCAGACTACGTTTTCACAAAAAACATCATACCTGTGTCACAGTCAGGGTTCCGAATGCACCATAGCACTACAATGGCTATGGCCTGCATCACCGATGATATTCTGATCAGCACTGACAGAAACGAGGTAACCTGTTCAGTATTGTTAGACTACAGCAAGGCCTCCGACACCCTAGATTCGTTTGTACTTAAACTTAAACATTTTGGGTTCTGACCTGGATCTGTGAAACTGATTGCCAACTATCAGAAGAACCGATAGCAGTATGTTGTAGTGGGAGACCAGATATCTGAAGGACAACAGCGAAATCTTGGTGTACCTCAGGGCTCTATTCTCGGCCCGCTATTGTTTTCAATTTATATTTCAGATTTCATTCATGAAGTACTGTCAGATACATCAATACGCGGACGACACACAGCTGTACTTCAGTTTCCAGATAGAAAACGTTAAAGTTGCCATGGATCAAATCAATGAAGATCTTGCGCTATTGTATAATGTATCATCCGCACCTAACCTAAAACAAAATGCCAGTAAATCAAAGCTCTTGATAATTGGACCCAAAAATAAGAAACCTCCGTGCAACAAAATAACATAAATATAGCACTTCCAGTTATGAAGGAATCCAAAAATTCAGGATTATGGCTGGATAGCGACATGAGCTACACAAAGCATGTTAATCATTTAAGTAAAATATCTTACAATACACTTAGGAATTTATACTCGCAAAGAAATATGCTTAGCAACAATCTCAAACTCCATATATGTGAATCACTGATCATATCTAAGCTCTCATACTGTGATTGCATATATGGCCCGGCGCTTCTGACAAGATCAAATGCGTTTGCAAAGAATACAGAATTCGTGCATGAGATTCTCCTTAGGTTTTTGTAAGTTTGATGCGATTAGCCAGTCATTTCGAAATACATAGAAACTTAAACTTCCATTGCTAGGCAAACTCCATTTTCCAACACTTATTCATAAGACCTCAATTACCCAGAAGCCTTCGTAATTGATGGATAAACTGAAACGCTTCGAAAACATTAATGATTTTCTAACAAGGAACAGGCGTCTGCTAATGATTCCTAAACACTCTACTATCACATTCAAACGTAGATTTTTCTACACAGCTAGTATTCTTTACAATGCCTAGCCTCCAGAGTTTACCAACTATTAGTAATTTCAAGAAGGAACTGAAAACTAAACTTCTCTCTACCATGTAGGTTGATATAAATACTGTAATACATTACAATAAATCAATTCGAAAAAGAATTTTGGCCAAACATATCCAAGCCGCCAGTCCTGATATATAGTGACAATAAGAGTGCAATAAATCTTGCCACTAGTGATGGTTATCGTGCAAGGACCAAGCACATTGATAGTCGTCATCATTTCGTCAGGCAGAAATTGGAAGATGGTTACATTCATATTCAACATGTTGGAACAGAAGAAATGATTGCTGATATCTCAACCAAAGCAATATTCAAAAGCAAGCATGAAGTTTGTACGAAAAATATGAACATTGATGTGTAACTGTATTTTAGTGGGGGTGTTGGGAAATGAAAATACAGAACCCCCAGTATGACATTCGATACTCTGGTATTAGTAACGGCCATACTTTTGTTAAATAAGTCAGTAGATGTCATATTGTTTTATGCATTTAGTTTTTCCAATATAAGTTGTTAAACTTGCCCCTATTTCATTGCAATTACCATTTGCTGTTGTTCTCATTGCAATCCCAACATGATGCTCGAACAAACAAACAGACAATAACAATTTTATAATAGTATATAGATACAGATTTGTCAAACGCGTGGTTGACATACAATTGGTTGCTACATTTTTGCCTCCTATCTTATGAATGTCAATTAGAAATGTATGTCATAATGAAAGAACTCTTTTGATCCACCAGCTATTGGGAGCACTGTTAACGTCTTCAATAATATCCCAACATATATGCCATAACTCATTTTTCCGGAAAAATAAGATGAAAGAACCTCAAAAAAACATGTTCTGTAAACAGCGAGAAAATATGTTTCCGCTCTGTTTAATTGGAAAGCTAATACAAAAAAATAACTGATAAAAAACCTTTTTAAAGACAAGCTTCTATTTGAGCCGTGTACTAAAACGTATAAAATAAGTTTAAGTCATCTCTGACAATGATTTAATAATTTTTTGTTGAATTATTTGGTTGTATTAAGCTTGTGACGCGAAGTGGTCATATAAGTAGGTACCAATTAATTTGATTGGGCGTGATTGGTTGGTAAGTAATAGTTCAAAGTATTCAATTTTCACAAACTATTCATGAAAGTAGTACCAATGATTGGTTGGTGAGTTACAACTTGTCGAAGTATTAATTTTATTACAATTCGTGTGACAATCATTTTGAAACCAAATAATTCAACAAAAAAAAGATAATTGAACAAGAAGAATTCTATTGCTAGAATGGTGTATAGCTTTGCAGAAACAAAGTATTTTTCAGGAAATGTCAGTATAATAAGAATTTCATGCCTTTTTGGAATTCCAGACTTCAAGAGTGCTATACACAATAGAATAAAAACTGTAATCACTGACTTCCAAAGAATCTCACGGACCACTCCTGAAACAGTGGTCCACAAATCACTGACAAGTAGTGGATGTCTTGGTCCACAGACGTATATAATCTCGCGGCTTTTTATTTTAGGTATTTATTAGTGGCCGGTCTCTTCAGTTGCGTTAGTATCGTCTCTTCAATTTAAATCAAAGGGCCCATAGTCGTAACAAACGGTGACTGTCAAAAACAAATTTGAAAATGGAATGAAGAGTAGTGATAAGAATTTGTGAAAGAACGATGAAAGTGATGTGTTCTTGGTATTTTCTAATAATTGTTTTGAATGAGTGGAATCTGTCAACATGCACTCTCTGGGATGGTTCAATTCCCTGGTATACGGGAACAAGTGAGTAGCCCATACTTTCAACATTTTTGTTTATCCTGTTTTTTTTGTTGATGTTCGAGTTGATCTCTATTTGATCGTTCCTTCATCTAAAAATATGAATCATAAATATTCCAAGGAAAAAATCTTTGTCTTTTGTCTTTGTTACAAGCTACTGAAATACTTGAACTAAGTATTATGTTCATTATGTTTTTAAAATATGAGATTTCTTCATGTTATTAAACATGCGGAGAAATTAAGAACAAGTTTTCATTTCTCGCGTGCTTCAGATATTCTGAGGAATTTTATTGAAGACCGACATAGGTTTATAACGTGAATTCATGTTATAATAATTGTGTTACTAGCATATTAATCATGATGGTGAACATTTTCAAATGAACCCCAACTTTTTAATATATGGAGCGCATAAAGTATGATATTTTGTAAATTTTCCAATTTTTCGCGACTTATGACTATGAGTCTTACTTCTTTTTCAAATTATTCTGTCCGATTCATTCTACTACTGAAAGAACATTCCAGAAAGAAAGTGAAGTAACGTGCATTTGAGTTACTCTCATGAAATTTCTAGGTGGTTCTGCTAACGAAGCACCTAGAAATTTTCGATTTATCATAAAGCTAGCAAAATACAAGAATAATGAGAGATGTTATCTAATGAGTATTAAACTCTATGGAATTGCAAAAAACAATTTTTGTCCTTGGTCAGACAGAGAGCAACATTGCATTTGGCACAACCAATTCTCTCACAAGCTATCTTACACTGTCTCCACCTTTTCTTTGGTTCCAAATGTATTGACCGTTATCAATAGGTGGAGGATTCATAGAACGTTTAGTAGGAGGTTCTGGAGATGAAACCATTTCCTTACTTGGCCTTCCTCGTTTTCTCGATAAAATATCAACATTTTTCAAGTAAAGCATATCCAATTTCTGAACGAAATGCAAATCAACTATTCGGAGGTAATACCGCTTGAACCCCATTTCTATTTGGTATAAAGATACCAACAAGTATCTATTATATTCTTGAGTAATATGCGGATGCTGTATTTCTATATTTTTTTTCTTGGTGGTTGACAATCTCTTCCCATTTACAAAAGGCATAATACTTTTGTATGTAGAAGCCACATGTACACATTCTCTTTTACAAAGTCAAATGATCCTCGTTCTCTCTTCTTCAATGACTTTTCATCTTCTAACATTTTACACTGAGGCATTCTTGTTACTCTTGCCGTTGCACGTGCAAGTATTCCATTTTTTTTCAGATTGCACAATAAATGAAAAGAAGCGAACCAGTTGTCCGTAAAAAGTTAAAAATTTTGATTTTTGTGATTATTTTTGCCTAATTTGACAACACTTATTCCTAGTTCGGTTGGTTCTTTTATAGTTTCCTTACCAACATAAACTTCAAAATAATATATTATTCCACTGGTGCCAGCTCTTACAAATATTTTGATACCCCATTTATGTGACTTGTTCTTCACATATTGCTTCAAAGAACTGCGTCCTTTGAAAGGTATCATACTTTCATCAACAGAGTTATATTCCTCAGCTTCAATTTGTAAGAAATTTTTCTGGATAGCATCTATGAAAGGTCTCACCTCGAACAATTTGTCATAGTTAGGATAAGTTCCTGCTTTCATCTCAGAATTATCATTTATATGTTGCATCGTTCGTAGTTTTTCGCATCGATTACGAGACATTGTGTCAGCAATAACCGGTGTACGCGTTTCTAGGACTCAGTACTGCCTGTAACTGGGCATTTTCATTATACCACTCAGAACGTGAATGCCTATATATTGGCACATTTCAATGTGACATTTATTGTCAGAGTTTCCAGGTTTTTTAACTAAATAAAGATTAGTTTGATCAACCATTAAATAATTTGAAGTAAGATAACAGAGTCATATCTAGTTCTCTAGAATTATTGGTGAATTGAACTTTACATTCAGTATCGACACTTTGTAGATCTTTCTTCTCCCAAACCAGTTCATCCTTTTCCTTTTTCTAGTACATAGTTACATATTTTTTACCTGCAATCAAAGACAATGGAACATGGTCTTCTTCATCTGAAGAAACATTTACGGTTTTTTTCAGAATTTCCCATTACCTCAGATGTTGGTAAATTATCCTCTTCATCAGATATATGTTCAATTTCGTACCTAAAGTTGCTTGTTGTTGTGGGAATTTCGATCTGACTAGGAATTTCAACTGCATCAATATTCTCAACATTGTGTGTTGTCATAACCCCATAAGTACTGAAAATTTTTCAAACATAAGTAAAAACAAGGTATCAATAAATATGAAGTCTATGGCCAGAAAACATGATTCCCTGGCAATGAAAATTAATTTTGAAATCAAATACTCGACCAAATTGATAAACAAGGCCCGTTAAAATCAGCTAGACACCAAGATATGCATATAAAAAAATCACCCTTTTTACAAAGGAGCTATCAACACCTCATTACCCTCCGAGTTACGCATATCTAAGGAATTTCAATAGTAAACATAGAAACTAAAAATTATATGTTTCGACAGCTCATTAAAAGCAATACGACTACGAAATAGATGAATCATTCATTTTTTTATACATTGTGTCATTAATTACTAAGAAGGTGATTTATTATGACAAGTGGAAGATAACTAACGTTAGGAATGTGACCCCGCAAGCCAACAAAGCAATCCCTGGTAGGGGAGATGATATGAAAGCGCGAAACCGCGGCAAAGAAAAGGATTCGGTGAACAGAAGTCGTTTAAGTAACATGCCAACTCAGTTCATAGTACAATAGAGTAAAGTCTATATAACATGGCTATTCCGACGGTCATGATATTTTTTGAGATATAAAAAAGTCCAGTGATAAGTCAACTCGAGAACAAAAACATCAATTTCCGATAACCCAATTCACCAAGTTGATAGCCAGTTTCGCAATAGCAAATTATTATCAATTTAAATGCTTCAAAACGAAACAACCATCCTGAGGTTGCCAAAACAATAGATAATCTGGCATAAGATTATGAGCAGAGATGTTTTCCTTTAATATACAGTGCGAGATAATAATTTGAACGCGTAATTTCGGACAATACAGTAATGAGCATTCCATTGAAGTTTTATCGAGTAAAATAAAAATACAGTGATGACAGTTGATGGTCTGGAGTAAGTTATCTGTTTTTTTCTAAACTTATGTTTTGGGTCAAAGGATTTGAAATAGCTGTTATTTTGGTATTTTGGCATACATATATCTCCATAGTTCTTGTTCATATAAGAAATCTCAATATAAATCCCCGTATTTTTTTTCATTGACATTTTTTTTAATATTGTTCATTTCCCGATTTGTATTATGTCAAGACTATTCAGAAAGAATAGTTTCCGTTTTTCTTTATAGTTGCTAATTCTGTTTCATAATTTTGCTTCTATCATCTTGAGCCATGATTGTCGGGATATGTACCTATATTTAATCATTGTATATAAATATATTTCTTATGATTCCGAGTGCATTGGTATAAACTTCTGAGATCGGTAGTACTTCTAGATAAACGCCCCACGCTCCCAAGTATAGAGAATAAGGGATATTTCTTGAAGCCGTTCCCAAGAAATAATCTCGGTTTAATTATTCCCAAGTAATTGATGCTTCCTATACACCAAAGTTATTACTTTGACGAGCAATTTTACAAAGAAGGATTATTCAAGTATAGGGACACTATATTTGAGATTTCCTCAGCGTTATTGGTTTATTAGTGTTGAATATTTCTTCCGATAATCAGCCCGTGGCGTAGTGGGAGTAATCAGAGTGGTATTAATTCTAATACACACTTGTTATTACTATAGCTTACCAGAGGAAGTTAGTGAGGGGTTTATCCATCTTATTATATATCTACATTATAGACCAGTGGCTTAACATTTGGTGTCAGCCGTGTCTAGGGATATATTAACGCATTTATGATATTTTCCACAGAAACTAAAATGGAATTCGATTTTTTTTTCAATGATAATTTGGAAATAAAGATCTGTTTCATACAAATGATGCCAGTGTGAAAAAGGCTAATTTGAACAAAAAGTAAACGAGTAGAAACATTGTGGAAATATTTTTAGTGTATTATCGTTATTTTTTTTTTAAACAATATAGTGGGAATATATATATATATTATATATATTGTTATGTTAGGAAATGTTGTTAAATAATTAAACTTATAATTATCATCATTAGTTATTTTTATTATCATCGTTAATGCTATGTTATTTTACAATTTTCTTTGCCTTTTTTTACTACAATAGAACCTTATACTAACTCTGGTCATATGTATAAAGAGGGCATTCCTGAAGTAGTTCTATCATCAAAAATATATAACCAACGATATATCTTACAAAAATCCACGATTAAATCATATTAAAATTGAAATTTATAGCGATATCTATACTCATATGTGAACGTAAAATGAATGTCATGTAAGAAGTTCTCTTGTGCGCGTGCTAAGAATAACTAAACAAATCTGTATAGTATCACAGAAGAGGACTTTATTACTGTACCTTATTTTCATTATGTCTTTTTAAACTAATTGTTATATTTTAAATTCATAGTTATATTTTCATTATTAAGGATGTATTTTAAAACTATTTACATATAATGCTGACGTACCAAAACAAATTGCTTGTGATACAGTGTGTTTACTATGCATGTTTTCATATACCGATTATTTAGATAATGGTGAATAAAGATCTTATCTTATCTTATTTTATAAACATTGAATTAAAGTAAGATCAACGCATAGATAAGTTTTGAACATCCTGTATGACAATTCACATCAACAGAAAATCCACCAATGGGAGATCGACAGAGTTCGTGTGGAAAAAGTGATGATATTCAATAAAATGCAATGGCAGAAATTGAAAAAATATAATTTTATATGAATTTGTAAATAGTATGTAAGAGTTAGAATTAGATATCATTCATAAAATCATTAATATTAATTAGAACACCAAATAATTAGGTAAGAAGTGATACAAATTTGGAAATATGTGAAAAAATCAAAATTTGTGTGTGTTGCTATGGGACAGGATAACAAGTTCTGAGAAGATTGAAAAAAGTTCAAAAAGTGAAGCCACGTAGAAAATTTCAAAAAAAGCATTAATAGATAATATAAGAAAAACCTATTAGGTATAAAAATTCCGAACAAGAAAAATTCTTGAAAGGCAGAACTGAAGAAATAAATAGTCAATAAAAATTCCACCTATCTGGTCTACAGGATTAATCTTGGAAGGAGAGCAAGTAAGCTGTCATTGAGATCCCAGAAATACGTCCACGGGATTGGAAACTTCAACAGAAAAGCAGCCACAAGGTATTCAATAACTGAACTCATCAAAGTGCAACTTTCACATTGAAACAATAACTTTACGTGTTCAAACCACTGGTTATATTGTTTTGGGCAGAACACTCATCATAAATTCCATGCAAAAAGACTGATGCTAAGTTCAAACTTTCTTCATCAATCTTTCATTGTCACAAACATCCAAATTGCACCATTTTATGTCATTGTTTGCTAGTATAAGGTAGCTATCGCAGAGTAGGGTATATTCAAGTTCTGATCTGAATAAAACCAACTAATTTGATTATTCTCTGCAACCTGTGTTTATTTTTCGATTTCTAACCTCACTTTTTCCACTGAACAGCATTTCTTATCGAATCGATAGTGCCAAGTCGGCAACACAGATCGCAGGAATCGACTACTGAGAAGGAGTGACTCATGTTCATAGGCGTACCTGACTGAGCTGGGATAAGGTACAAGAGGTTGAAAAATAATCATTGACCACTTCAAGATAATGAATCTGAGAAACGTGACTCCGTGTAACACAGGACATTGAAAATAGAGTGCACAAACATTGAAGATAAGATATAAGCCACCCGTAGTGACAAAAAAGGGCAATAAATATTAACACAGTGTGAGAATTAAAATAAAAGGAGAGAAATTCTCTATAAATACGTGTGTCGACCTGAATTATATATCATTGTGCCACGAACTTATACTCGAGTTACTACGTCAAACGGACACCTTAGTAAATAAGTTAGTGAAACTTACCCAAAACGTTACGAAATGGAAATATTGCTGGAATCTATTAGTGAAATCAGCAGTTTCGAAACTAAGCGAAATATCCTGAAGGCCCCTGTCGATGATATACTATACGACGTCAACACCTGGAAGCAGAAACCTCCTTCGAAACACGTACGCACACACCGCCTATAGCATATTGCATTTTAATTGGCACCATTCCGAGTATATGAGATTACTAGATTCCCGAGGGATCACCCAGTGTGATTGCCTTCACTGCCTGTCAGAAAGGACCCGAAGTTTCTGGGCGGCCGCACTAACGCCCAAACGGACTCCGGAAGCCGAAAATCCACACGAGCCACTGCTTTACGAATGTCAATTCTGTACTGACGGAAGAAATGGTCTACATCAACCCTCCACGTCCCGAGGCCAGACTGAAACTGAAAATGCTGAGACTGGTATACCACGAGTACTCGACAATCAACCCCCGAGGACTGTTGCGGATTATACCTCTCCAGACGGCGACTTGGATTACAGCCCAGATGAGTTCCCGGAAAACAGACAAAACATCATAAAAGTTGCTTTCAGCCAGGCAACGAGAAAACCCGTCGAGTGAAGAGAGGACAATACTTTCAAGTAGAGAAGATAGGAAACCATGTGGAAAAGACATTATTTAGTATAAGTAACTGTGCATGCATAAATTTTCTAGGGTTAATTAGCAATGAAATTTTATATTTTCATATATTCTTGACTTACTATTCCTTTTTTGTGTGAAATAAAATTTGGCTTTATAATAACATATCGTTGAGAAATAGAATACGTACGACAAAAAGGTTCAGATTATATCAAAACCTTTCTCAATATGGTAGGGTCGAATGACAACCCCATAAGTACAGAAATATTTTCAAACATAAGTAAAAACAAGGTATCAATAAATATGAATTCTATGGCCAGAAAACATAATTCACTGGGAATGAAAATATATTTTGAAATCAAATACTCAACCAAACTGATAAACAAGGTCCATTAAAATCAGCTAGAAACCTGCAAGCCCGGGAATGCATATAAAAAAAACACCCTTTTTACAAAGGAGCTATTAACAACTCATTAAATGCAATACGACCAAGAAATAGAGGTATCATTCATTTTTTTATACATTGTGTCGCCTACCGTAACGAGCCATTAATTACTGAGAAGGTGATTTATTATGACAAGTAGAAGATAACTAAAAGGATTCGGTAAACAGAAGTCATTTAAGTAACATGTCAACTCAGTTCATAGTACAATAGAGTAAAGTCCATATAACATGGCTATTCAGACGGTCATGATATTTTTTGAAATATAGAAGAGTCAACTCGAGAACAAAAACATCAATTTCCAATAACCCAATTCACCAAGTTGCTAGCCAGTTTCGCAATAGCAAATTTCAATCAATTTAAATGCTCCAAAACGAAACAACCATCCTGAGGTTGCCAAAACGATAGATAATATGGCATAAGATTATAACCAGAAATGTTTTCCTTTAATATACAGTGCGAGATAATAATTTAAACGCGTAATTTCGGACAATACAGTGATAAGCATTCCATCAAAGTTTTATCGTATAAAATAAAAATACCGTCTGCATACAGTGATGACAGTTGATGGTCTGGAGTAAGTTATCTGTTTTTTCTGAACTTATCAAAGGATTTGAAATAACTGTTAGTTTGGCATTTTTGCATACATATATCTCCATAGTTCTTGTTCATATAAGAAATCTGTTTTTTTTTCTATTGACATTCTTTTTAATATTGTGCATTTTCCGATTTGTATTATGTCAAGACTATTCAGAAAAAATAGTTTTAGTTTTTCTTTATAGTTGCTAATTCTGTTTCATAATTTTGCTTCTATCAACTTGAGTCATGATTTTCAGGATATGTACCTATATTTAATCATTGTATATCAATTAATTTCCTATGATTCCGAGTGCATTATTTGTATAAACTTCTGAGATCGGTAGTACTTCTAGATAAACGCCCCACACTCCCAAGTATAGAGGGAAAGGGATATTTCTTGAAGCCGCTCTCGAGAAATAATCTCAGTTCAATTATTCCCAAGTAATTGATGCTCCCTATACATCAAAGCAATTACTTTGACGAGCAATTCCACAAAGAAGGATTGATCAAGTATAAGGACCCTATATTTGATATTTCCTTAGCGTTATTGGTTTATTAGTGTTGAATATTTCTTCCGATAACCAGCCAGTGGCGTAGCGGGAGTAATCAGAGTGGTATTAATTCTAATACACACTTGTTATTACTATAGCTTACCACGGGCAGTTAGTGAGGGGTTTAGCTATCCTATTATATATTTACATAATAGGCCAGTGGCGTAACAGTATTATTCCTCAGATGTATCTAAATCAACATCAATATCGGAGATATCCACCTCCACTAGTAAAATAATTTTTCCTTCTTCATCTTCCGTTAGACCTACACTTGACATCTGAAATTAAAGTAAAAATCAAATATAGGTGAAATCTGCCCACTGACGCCATATGGCATCAATACTAATAACCTACAAAATGTCGTTATTTTTTAAAATGTCTTCAATAATCACATATCATACTAGTAATCGGTCTCATATGAGTTGATAATTTGATTAAAATATTTTAATGAATCAAAACTCATCTCAATTTTGCTCCACCAATGAATAAGAAAAAACTAACCTTGAAGCTTTCGTATATTCAGGATATTCACGTTTGTATCACATGATAGATTTGGACTTCTGACCAGATTCTGTCATCTATACAGTAGACCGACTAACTTACCCAATTTTCAAACCAATTGATGCATGTTCGAGGTAGTTACACGGATGTGAATCCAAATACGCCATATGGCATCGCTGGGAAAGAAAGGGGTTTTAACGAATAGGCCCATTTCATGCTTATTAATTACCCAATTGAAAAAAGAATTGCACTCAGTTGATGAAGATTTTCTTACATTCCATATTCAGCATAGTTTATAGTTGGAGAAGTACACATAACCTCTCCAACTAGAAACTATGTATGTGATGAAACGAATCATCTGTATTCATTCAACGTTTTTTCCAATTATTGAATGATGCGTAGGGATGCATCATATGTCGTTATAAAGCTTTTTTTGTCTTGTTTCGTCAAGAAATAAAATTGTTAAATTTTTTCACTCAGCAGACAAAGCCATATTGTCATAAATGCGATTCTCATGGGAGATGCCACAAATAAGAGAGGTAAGTATATTTTGCCATATTTTTTGACTGTGTGTTCATAGGTATCTTAAGAGGGTTGGTATTTCAAAGATAACTTTTGTGATAACCAGATTATGAACTCAGAATCCAAAAACAAATATACAATATTTAATGACATGATAAATATATACAACAATAACTATACATACAGCGCTGTCAGAATGGCAGCTCAGTGTCTGTGACTACATTCTGTGACTTGACTCAGTCTAATTGTAAATATGGAACTAACTCTCTATATTGTGGCAACACTTATTATATATCATATCTTACATCGGATCCATTCAAATAGTTTGGGATTCAATGACGTTGAATATGATGTACAACGAAGTTTAACCCTGGGCTAACAAAATATGTGGCAACTTTCTCCTAAATTTCTAATATCTGATAATATTTTACAACTAATTTTGATTTTCCAACAAAAAACAATATATTTATTTCTGTTTCAAGTTCTGTGTTTTCGATCGAATCGAAAATCCAACTCTAAAATAATAATGGGTTGTTTTCCATTATATTTAAATACTGAAAATCTAAATTATAATATCGGAATTATTTGCTGCACAATATTTCAGTAAAAACTCGGATTCCACAATATTCTGATACATTGAAAAACACAGTTTTCTTATATCAGTCTCTCAAGGCTAGTTGCTATGTGCGTTGCCTTCTTTATGGTTATTTGTTATTTATTTGATCCACAAAATATCCAAAAATCAGTTTGTTCGCTGATTTTCCTTAGGTTTCAATTTGGAATCTATTCTTATCATCAAAATATGTTTATATTCTGGACATTTTTCTCCCTTCATTCATTTTCTAGTTCATTCAATACTCAAGTAAGCTATTTGATATTTGATCTAATACTCTGTTCGTGAATTTTAATATTATTTAAAAAGATGAGAACAATCACGTTTGCACTTCCAGAAGTATAATGAAGCTGTACAAAATTCATTTTCATTTGGGAATTCAACAGCTTGAAGTGAAGGCACGGAAGATCTTGAAGGTGATAAAGTATTTACAAAAATTTTCTTATACCTATAACCGTTGATGTGTCTGATGAAATGAATGCAACAGAACCCTTCAAATAGAGAAAATAAATAATTCACAGAGCATCGAAAAATCCAATAACGCGTCGAAATGTTATTAAACGTAAATATTGTTACGAATGCAGTACGCAACTGCCGTTGTTTCTGACTTAATGGACCCCCAGCAAGTAGTGTGACCGACCGCCGCAGAAAGGTCGACGTCATTCGAGAAGTGTTCACTAACTTTTCTAGCATTTTCTACCACTCGACTGATAACTATATAACGCAGTGTCGGGAGCAAAAAAGAAAGTGTAGTACGTGATTCAAATACAGTGTCGTGACAATATGTTAGTAGTACAGAGTGATTGAGTTATTTGATTGTCGTAGTGAATTATTGTGTTGTTTTGTGGAAATAAATTAGTTCAATATTTTCAATAGACACGAACCCCATAGTTGTTACAATATGCATAAAATTCCCACCGAACTGTGATTGTTTTTTTAATAATGAGAATCATTCAGTGTATTTAATTTTTGTTTTAAAAAATAATTGGATACATTTCTGTTTATTCTCGCTAAATAATCGATTGAGCACAGTACTAAACTTTTTTATTAATATTTTTACAAATTATTGAGGGATTATTAATATATTTCCGGTTTTTCGGAAAAATTATTATAATTAGTGGATAGAATGATATTTCAAAGCGTTTCGTATGCTTTTTGAGAACCATACACATAATTGAGTCCCTGCGGTAACTAGGAATTCGAAAAAGAATGGTTGATATGTGAGAAGTGGGTTTGCCTCATGTCAATAAATACAGCACTCGTTTCC
The DNA here is from genome assembly GCA_018342105.1 of Gonioctena quinquepunctata. Taxonomy (NCBI): domain Eukaryota; kingdom Metazoa; phylum Arthropoda; class Insecta; order Coleoptera; family Chrysomelidae; genus Gonioctena; species Gonioctena quinquepunctata. Next base: position 57,444 of record JAFIRS010002427.1, read on the forward strand.
CACAAATTCACTGCCCACGCAGAAAAAGCTTCCAGCGTGTGTTGTATTCTGAAGAACCATAATAAACAATTACCAATACTCTCAGTGATCTCAAGACACACATTTATTATGCTTGATTTTAGTAAATATGAGAAATAGTACTCTCTCTACCTGCTTCTCAGTGTGAAGGGGTTCGATGGTTTGAGGTGGGTTAATATATTCCAAGAGATATTGAGGAACAACAACCGAAGAATATAAGATCAAACTATTATTTGCTTTCTTATTATTACATCTAACTAAGGGCCTCTTTCAGAAAAAACACACCTTAGAATATTAAATACAATAAGAAAATTTGCGATCAACAAAGGTTATAGTTAAAACCCGATGGATAATATTCTTTCGAAAAAACACCATAAAAAAGCTATAAAGTAGTGTTTCCTACCCAAAAAAATTCAAAAGAAAATTTAAAATAGGATTACAATTGTGGCCAACCTAGAGAAAAAGTATATTCTATTACGTCAAAACTATATCGATATTGCATAGAAACCGATAATTTGGGTAAATTTATTAAGAACGATCAAGATAAAACCGAAAAATCTGAAAAATCTAGATACGTGGATCTTGTGCAAATTTTTACCCATGCCAAACAGGCAGAACATTCAAAAAAATATCTGAACTAAGAAACTGTTTTGTCGATGCCAAAACAAGTTTAACTTTTGCTAGTCACCTCTGGACTAGAAAACATTGTTTTGCCAAATAAATCGAAATATCACATGTAGAAATGAAAAGTGTCAAATTCGACCTCCTAGAAAGTTTAGAAATCAATAAATAAAAAAAATCTCATTTGCTTGATAAGGTTAATTTAAATAATTCTCCCCTGTCGAATTTGTTTTATTGAATATTATATGCTTATAATTCCCGTTCTTAATAACGTATTGGATTATCCTCAATTATATTTCTATACCTACTGCTCTGCATACTGAAAATGAATCATCTGGTTTCTTGACTTAGTATTATCTTCACCTAATGAAGCTACTGCATAGCGAAACACGTATCATGTGTAAACCCGAGTTAGTGAAATGTCTGTTTGTTACTTCAACTCCTAACTTATTGCATGATTTTGAGAAACCAATTCAAATTCGATTTAAAAAATGCCTGGAGATACAAATAATTTGAAGCTCTCTTAATTTTATAAAATGGTCAAAACTATAAATTATTATCTTATATCCCGAACAACATAAATCTTCATGAATGGAGCCGCGGAGAAAACGCATAGAAAACAAAGCTCATAATTTGTGGTAACGCGGACTCTACGCACATATGCTTTTTTAATTATAGTAGTGATGCGTCAATAACGACTCTAGTAAATATAGTGATCTTCAAAATTTTGAAATTGTTTAAAAAATGTGCGTTATGGGTCGGGGGGGGGGGGGGCAATTGCACCCATTGCCCCCCTCTGTAACCGCGCCTGACGCTACTTTTCAAAAAACGGCGGAAGCAGTCAGAATATCAATTACAGACTAAATATTTCAGGAATATACCAGTTTTCTATACCGAATTCAAGTTACAAACGATTTCATTGAGACATTTGTGTATATGTAGAAACGTGTATTCCTCATTTCCATTTCCTGATTATTACTAGAACTGAATATTTTTTTAAATGAATAATATTTAAAAAGAAGTATATTTTTTTCAGAATGTAACTGCAATGGCTATTCTAATCGGTGCTATTTCAACCAGAAACTCTACGAACAAACGGGTCACGGAGGTCATTGTTTGGACTGTACCGCGAATCGAGATGGACCGAACTGTGAGAGATGTAGAGACAACTATTACATGAGGGAAGATGGCTTCTGCATTCCCTGTGAATGTGATGCCATAGGATCGAGGAGTCTTCAGTGTAACGTGGAAGGGAAATGTCAGTGCAAACCAGGAGTCGATGGAAACAAATGCGATAGGTCAGTATGATCCGGGACATTTATTTTAACCAATTTCCATTATAACTGAGTGGATTGAACCTGTCTTCCAATAGTAAGCAATAAAGCTTTTTGCTACAAAAAATAATAAGTTCAGAAAACTGTATTACGGAAAAAATAAAATAAAGTTAAAAGTAAGAAACGAGTTAGGTGTTGATTGCTATCAATAAGACGTTATTGAGTAGACAGTCTTTTGATTTGATATTTTAGGAATCTGGCAGTTTCACATTGATAACGTTATACATAATTCAATTCAAATGTCATGGTCGTACGTTGTCAACTATAAAAAGTAAACATTTTAATTTGATAGACAAATAAAATTAATGGAGATGCCGTCAATGAAGAATAATAATTACGCACGACCACGGCATTTGGATTGAATTATAACGTTATTAATGTGAAACTGCCAGATGACTTCAATAGAACTAAATAAACAGGAAAATCTAACATATCAAATCAAAAGACTTGTCTGCTCAATAATACGATGATCAACACCATACTTGTTTCTTACTTTTGAGGCTATTTTATTTTTTCCGTAGTTGGGTAACAGTTTTTTAAACTATTTATTTTTTTAAAACTTTGCTGCGACAACAAAAAGAATAATGATATGATAGCGTGAGTAATAGATACATAATTATTAAACAATCTGATAGGACATTCATGATAAAACAATTGTTCAGTATACGGAATAGGATAAAGAAAACCCCCCTTTAACCCTATTATAAGCTATTTTACCTAACTTAGAAACGCAGATAGATAATCATGAACGAATTTATTGTGCATGACTATTCATCTTGTGATAGTAGAAAAAAAAAACGCGCAAAAAAAATGATATTACAGACACGACCGTCAACGACGTCTGCCCTCACGCGCCTGACCCATTCGGGTAGCTTTCTCAATGACATTCGATTTTATTAGAATCATTTTTTTGCACTGAATTTTTACCTTATTGTACCTTATTGGAGTTATTAATGATATGTGAGATTTTAAAATAAATGTCTATCTAATAGAAACAGAAACACGAAACAGGTGGGGTGGTGATTCTGTCAACACGATTGATATTCAGAACTGCCGATAGAAAGCGCTAGTAGTATTCATAAACGTTGAAATATAGTATAAAATTGTTTTTCTGTTGCTTGGTATATTTTTTATATTTAATATTGTACTATATTTATATATAAGAATACATAATTTTCTCCTCTTTCATTTGACTTCTCACTCAATGCGATAGCAAAAAAAAATCATAGACCTCCACTTTTTTTTATGTAACATCCGTCATATTGATTTCATTCGTATAAAATGTAACCTATGGTACCCGGGCCATAATAACGAATCGATCGATACCTCATTCATCAAAATCGGATAAGTAGTTTAGGCGCTACGGTGGAATATATATATATATATATATATATATATGCAAAACCTGCCAAATACAATCCTCTATATATATATATATATATATATATATATATATATATATATATATATATATATTTGGCAGGTTTTGCAGTCACTTATTAAAAGAAAATGCTCTTTTTTTCTGTTCAAGGTTTCGAGATTCATTATCTCTTCTCCAGGAACTCTGAATTAACAATGATATTGATTAGTACTATTACAGAAATAAAATTGTTCGTACTTACGAAATGTGAGGCTATAAAAAAGCTAAACAATACAGTATAAAATCGAGGAAATTCTTCATTCTTGTATGTCTTATTGTAAAAAACTTTGAATTAGGACTATCACATACATTCAGATAAAAAACTTGTTATAAAAATAAATTAAAAGGATGTTCTACTCAGCAGATCATCAAGAAACATAAACAATCATGTGACAGGAACGTCTGTCACTCCTGATGTTGTACAGTGACTCTTGACATCTTACAGTAATGCCAATTGTTTTGTTTGTTTCACCTATCTCAAAATATCCAATAATATTCATCATTAATATAGTTATTTTTTCCACAAACAGATGTGAACTGAATTTCTTTGATTTCTCATCATCCGGTTGCAAAACTTGTGGCTGCCACGTTGCAGGGTCCTTCAATGATGAAGCTAATTGTGATCCATATGAAGGAATATGTCAATGCAAGGAGAATGTCGAAGGAAAACAGTGTAACGGGTGCAAACCAGGATTTTTCAACATGGACAAAGATAACTTTTTCGGATGTACGCCATGTTTTTGCTACGGTCATTCCGCTCAATGCAGTTCCGCTCCCCAATTCTCCAAATATCTTCTGGAATCATCATTCTCTAAAAGTACAGAAAGGTGGAGTGCAGAAGATGAGTTCAAAAGGAAAATTGATATAAAGTACGATCCAATTTCGCAAAGTATTGGAGCTCAGGCTTTGGGAGATGAAGCTATCTACTTTGCGGCCCCTGATAGGTTTCTGGGGGATCAAAGAGCTTCTTACAATCAATTGTTAGAGTTTTCATTGAGGATTGGAGATAATAGGCCTGTGCCTACTGCAACCGATATCATACTAGAAGGTGGTGATGGTACATCTGTGACGAATACCATTTTCGCTCAGAAGAATAGAATACCTACTTTACAAGTGAGTTACAATTTGGCATCTATAAACTCACAGGCACCTTGTAATGAACTGATTTATTGGTTTTTGACAATGAGAACAGTTGAAATGGGTATCGAGGGTATATTTCCTAAGTTGATAAAATTCCATTCATTGTCGACTCGACTTGATTTAAAAAATATATTATGCAAAATATGAAATAATTTCGGAAAGTGGATTTTCAAAAACGCCGATAATATTTTCAGGTGTTAAATACCAATTAGGACATTAGAATTCTTCCAATAATCCAATAATCTTCCAGTCGATCATTCTTCGAAGAAAATTTAAAATTTTGTCCATTTTTCACAAGGCTGTATTCGATCGTTTCAGTTGATAGAAACCTGAAATGTTCTTTTTCCTCCCATAAAAAATACTTAATATTTTGCTGCTTTCATCTACAGAGGCGTAGAAGTGCCACACTTTTTTTAATTTTACAATTCCGACTTGTAAGTCGGAATTCCGACTTCAAATCAAATCAAATCAAATTTATTCATTAAAAAGACCACATTGGTATGAGAACACGTCAAAAATTTTAATACATAGCACAATACAGCACATATAAATATCAAAATACACAGTATATAATCATAAAATTCACATTTAGTTTGTATGCTACATGTTAAAATATTCTTCCAAAGTATAGAATAAGCCACACCTTAAAAGGTGTGAAATAAATTTTTTCAATTTGAAGAGGTTCTCTTGATCTTTTATTATATATTCGGATTCCAATGTTGAGAGGACAGTTCTGGGTTAAACTCAATCTACTTTGTGGGGTATTTAGAAGATTTTGATTTCGAGTGAAATAGTTATGAATGTCTTTGCGACGAAGCAGATTTTTTTTTTCCTTTATATATGTAGCATTCCACTTCCAATATGTAAAGACACGTGAGTGGTAATATCTGAAGCTCTTTGACTAAAGGTTTACTTGGTTCGGATTGAGTTTTGCATAACAGAGCTCTGATGCATTTTTTCTGGACAATAAAGAGTGCTTTTGCTGCTGTAGACTGTCCCCATAGTATTATACCATAAGTCAATCTTGATTGGATTCCTGCATAATAAAAATTTCTCAGTACTTCGATTGTCAGTACTCTATACATGCACCGTATTTGAAATATTTTGGTATTTACTACCTTGATTATAGTCTTTATGTGACTCTCCCAGTCTAAGGTATCACTGATTGTCATGCCTATAAATTTAATGCTGTTGTTCTGATTGATGTTATTGTTATTAATCTTCATAGTTATTCTTTCAACTTGTTTTTGTTTTGTATGAAAAATAAGAAACTCCGTTTTTGTTGTATTTATGTAGAGCATATTTTTGGAAAACCAATATGCAATTTTTGTCATTAGATCCTCACAAGCTGTTTGGTTCATATCACGTGATTCCTTTGATACGAGAATTGATAAGTCATCTGCATATAAAACTATTTTGAAGTCGGCTAAATAATATACTATATCTGCCACATAAAGAGAGAATAATGTAGGGGCGACAACACTTCCCTGAGGTACCCCTATTTCTACAGGTGCAGTGTTTGAGGTGTGTTGACTGATCATTCCTCCATCATTATGAGATATAAGTGAATATTGTTTTCTGTTTGTGAGAAAAGATTTTAACCAGTTATGTAATGTGCCTCTGATGCCAAGTGACCAAAGTTTGTCCAATAATCTATCGTGTGGTACACAATCAAAGGCTTTGCTCAAGTCACAGTATATTCCTATGGGATATTTCTTTTCATCAAGTGCATTTATGATACATGTTATGGATTCTGTGGAAGCAGTATTTGTTGATCTTGTTTTCCTAAACCCATGTTGTTCACTAGGTATTAGGCTGAATTTTTCAATAAAAGGATTGAGCCTATCCAGCAAACTATATTCAAAAACTTTAGAAAACACCGGAGTCAAGGATATTGGTCTGTAGTTATCCAACTCTGTTCTGGCTTTTTTTTTATGAATTGGAATAACTTTTGAAATTTTTTGTTGATCTGGAAAAATGCCTGTTTCGAAAGAAAAATTCACAATATGAGTGATTGGTTCTATTATGAAAGAGCTAAATTCTTTGATAATATTGCATGGGAGATCGTCCGGTCCTGATGAGAGTTTATTTTTGAGTTTTGCAAATATGCGAATCATCTCGTCTTCTGTCAAAGGTAGAATAACTTGTATCTCGGAATTCCGACTTGTATCTCGGAATGCCGACTTGTATCTCGGAATTCCGTCTTGTAAGTCGGAATTCCGTCTTGTAAGTCGGAATTCCGACTTGTATTTCGGAATTCCGACATAGAGGTCATACAATGAAAAAACATTGAAAAAATGAGATTAATAACACAGATATATATATATATATATATATATATATATATATATATATATTTAAATACAATATATTTATATATAGCTGCTTCTCTATTCGAGATAAGAAAAAATGTCTCAAATAAAAGTTGTAGAAAGCAATAACAGCTATGTTCCAAGAATAACTTCCAATGTAATAGGGTGTTCGATAAATCTATGACTCATCCAAGTTATGTTTTTTAAATGAAATATCATATACATTTTCACTCGATTGAATTCCTTTGGAAGAGTGTTTCTCAAAAATATAGGGTTGTATGGCGATTCGGAAGTTATGGAATTTTTGTCATAAAATGGATTGATTCAACACCAAATATCTCAAAATCAATAAATTGAAAAGAGAAAATGTTTCCACTTAATATTCTCGAAAATGGTGTATTTTCATTTCCTATTCATAATTTTTCCGTACAGGGGCAACCAAAACTAGGGATCACTTTTGTCCCAGTTTTTTTAAATGGGACAGCCTGTAAATAAAGTTATACCAGAATAGTCCACACTATGAGTTTGCAGAAAATGTACTGTTTGCCTACTTGATTTCCATAGCAAATGTATCTAATTCTTAAGTAAGGTATGAAAAAGTCATCAGAACACCAATAACGATTTTTTTTATTGAGTGCTGGACAAAAGATGTAACAAAATAAACTCAAACAATCTAAAGAAGCATACATAAGAGCAGATTTTCAAACAATCTCCCATTTTGAGCTATCTACAAATCGAGTCTATCTACAAATTCTCTTCGGACATCAATTGATCTTGTAATAGAGCGAAAAACTTCTTTAATTATATTCTTCATGTCTTCTGGTGTCGTTGGTTTCTCGCGGGAAGACCTCTCCTTCAACCTATATCCAGAGATAGAAATCTAGGAGCGTCAGGACTTGGGACCTTGCTGCTCCTCCAGAAATGTATCATTTACAATTTCCCTTGTACCTACGTGAAGATTCTCAATAGTTAACGACATCATCGATAAGTTTTTTTCTCTTCCTTCCAGTTTTTTTATTTTTGTGTTTGCACTTCCTTAAAATATCAAATTATCCTTGGAATATTTCAATGTTATAGGAATTTTCCACAAACTTGACATTCAATTATGGAGGAGGTAAATTTATAGTTGAAATCTAATATTTTAAAATGATATAGATGATATAGATTTTGGGTGACTGTGAGAGAAATTGTATATCAGCCAGTAGAATGTATGCAGTTCAAAATCCTGATTCAAGGTCTATACGACCAGAGAGTTTTCGGAGGGTTGAAAAAAGATTTGAGAAAACTGGCAGTGTCAAGCACAAGAAAAGTCAAGCAGTAAATAAAATTGCAACAAAAGAAGGAAATTAATTATAGGTGATGCTTTCAACCGTTGAGAATCATCATCTTAGTACGAGGAAAATTGCAAGTCATACTTCCGTGAACAGAATATTGATGATAAAAATCTTAATCTATACCGAATTGAATTACACAAAGAACTCTATAAAAGGATTATGATACCAGAGTTCGCTATTGCGAAAATATATCGAATTTCATTCGCGAGGAACCAACTTTTCTTAAATACATTTTGTTTGGTGACGAGTCCTCATTCAAAAGTAATGGGATGGTAAATAGACACAATTGCCACCATTACTCGACAGAGAATCCTTATTGGGTCAGAGGAGTTGAAAACCAAAAAAGAAGGTCGATAAATTTCGGGGCATGATTGGAGATGGGCCACTGAATGGAGACATTTACAGGGATTTTATCCGAAATGATTTACTAAATTTGTTGAGGGATGTATCAATAGACAATAACACAGGTTATATTACCAACATGATAGCGCGCCTACCCACAATAAAAATCAGATTAGAAGATTTTTAAACATATGGTGCAGAAATAAATTGATAGCAAAAAACATACCCATTCAGTGACCAGCAAGGTTCCCAGACCTCATGCCCCTAGATTTCTTTCTCTGGAGATATGTTAAAGGAGAGGTCGGTCTACCGCGAGAAACCAACGACATGAAGAATAGAATTAGAATAGTTTTTCGCTCTAATACAAGATCAACTTTCATTGATGTCCGAAGAGCAATTGTAGATACACTCAATTTGTACATAGCTCAAAATAGGAGATTGTTCGAACATCTGCTGTGAATTAACTCTTTTTTTAAATTTTTTGTGTTTATTTTGTTATCTCTTCTGTACAGCAGTGATTGCCCCTTAACCATTGCCTCTGTATTTGAAAAGCGCTACTCGGCAAAATTATGAATAATAAATGAAAATACAGCATTTTCGAGAATATTGATTTCCATCATAACTCCCGAATCGCCTGGAATAAACCAATAGAACCCTATATTTTTGAGGAACACTCTTTCAAAGGAATTCAATCGAGTGAAATGTATAGGATTTTTCATTAAAAAAAAAAGTTTGATGAGTTACTGATCCGAAATTCACCCCTCCGAACAAGTGCCGCTACTGACTTATTTAGTTTATAGATTTATTGCTCGCAAAGAGACAAAAGAAGAATTATTGTTTTTTGTTGACATTGATGTCATACCTGTCATGTTGAAGCGTTGTGTTGCAAAAACTAGCATTACCCTTTGTATTCATAAAATAAAGGTAAAAAAGTGATACAGTCCACATCATTCAATTAGTTTAACAAGTCAGAACATGGTCCTTCGAGCCGGATTAAGCATTAAAAACATTCGGTTGGTTCAGCTCAGCAACAAGTTAAAGAAGTACCTAAATAAGCGCAGCTGATTGTGTGAAGAAGAAAGCAAGTTAACTCCCATTGAAAGCGACATCAGAGTGAGTTCCTATATTCCAAAGCATTCCTATCACTCCATTCCTTTCAAAACAGTTTCATATTATTTTTCTATTCAAAGCATTGACACGCATTGACAATTTCCAATCATGTCTCTAGGAACCCTACAAAAGCAGAGAGAGTCTATTAAACAAAACCTTCATCTCTTTGAAAAATACGTCAGTAACGTCAAAAAAAATATTGCAGACAATCAAGGTGTCATCAGTGACATTAAATACATTGAAATCGAGCAATGCATATTCCGATCGGATCAGTATCTAAATCAATTTGATCAAGTTCAAAACTAAATTGAATGTTCATCGGAAAGTAAAGATATCGAAGATGAATATTCAGAACGCGAGTTATTCGAAAATAGATTTCACAAAAGCATGTCCGACGCAAAATCGTTTCTCTTTTCAATCGCCCGAGCGATTCCGATTTCAAAAACTGCACCCGCCAGTGGCGTACAACAAATACATTCAGAAGGGGTCAAGCTCCCTATAATTCAGTAACCGAAATTTGACGGTTCATATGACCAATGGATGGAATTTCGGGACGTATTCGAATCTTCAATTCAGTCAAACGGACAAATAAGCAACATCCAAAAATTTCACTACCTTAGAGCCTCACTATAACGGGAGGAGCTTCGGAAGTTATAAAATCAATGGAATTTACCGATGCTAATTATAAGGTCGCTTGGGATATGTTATGTGATAGATTTGAAAATAAGAGATTGTTAGTTCAAAATCATGTTAAGGCCATCTTCAATCTAAAGCAGATTACGAATGAATCTTCAACGCAACTTAGAAAAATTAAAAATGAATTGAATAAGCATTTAAGAAGGTTGGAACAATTAGATGAACCTGTCGAAAAGTGGGACACGTTGGTGATTCATATTGTAACAAGCAAGTTAGGCAAAGGTACAAAAAAGGAATGGGAAAAGGACAGATATAATAATGATGTCCCCTCACTTCAAGAATTAAACAATTTTTTTTTAAATAGAGCTGACCTGCTCGAAACTATTGAATCACCCAACGAACCCCAAGATTAACAATTTCAAAAACGCGAACACGTAAAAAATATCTCAAGAAATTTGCATGGCAAAAATTCCATAGAGTCATCACGCCAATACGTTTGTGCCTATTGCAAAAAGGAACATAGTATTTATTATTGCCCGGAATTTTTTAGACTTCCTGTTAAAGAACGAAAAATCAAAACACGAGATTTACAATGGACCTTTTTATGCACTATGTGAAAACACTGTAATTAGAAAGTATATGTGCTAATATCACTTGGGATTTTTTATTTTATTTTTCTGATGGGTAGTTTTTCCATAATCCGGAAAAAAGTGGTTTCGTGACGTCACGTTCACTAAAAGTTGATTTGGCATCGTTGTATGAGTTGCGAATCATGAAATTGTGACGTAATGACATTTGTTATTTGATACATTGATAGGTTCGTTCGTTTGCTTCACGGAATAGAATATTATCAATCGTTTTTCTCTCTTCAGCTCTTTTTCTTGCATATATCTGATACGACTGATACGAGACACGAGATATGCAGAGAACTGCTGCAAATGAACAAGCTCGCCATGAATGTTTGGTATTGAAAAATTTCGGAAATTATTTTCTAATTTTAATAACTATGAAATGTCTAAAAAGTGCTATGTGCACGGTTGTCTGAACACCAGTGAAAGTGAATCAAACTTTTGTAAAAAGCGGAAATATATGCTTTTGTGCAGAACATTTCCAGGTGAGTACATCAAGGAACGATCTTTAATTTCACTCAATGCAAGTTTGCAAAATCATCGATCAGTACTGTATTTTATATCCAGTCCTATAAATATATTGTTCTTTGGTTCCAGCTGAAAGAAGATACTACGAATTAGGAATATGCTAGAACAAGGGGATCCAAATTTATGTTGAAGCAAGATGTCTGTCCACATATCAACCTGAAATGACATTGGTCTGACAATGTTTCATCATAAGTATATGACCTACCAACGATGAAGAAACCCAAACCAAATGAAAACATCACTCCTTCAGCTAGTAAAACTGTGTTGAGTGACATTACATCCATGGGAAATATTTACTCAAGAGTTTCGAATAGTTCTTCTCCTAGCAGTAGCCAAGCTAGTACATTATCCGATTCACCAAAATAACACCACCAAAAAATATATTCCCAGTCAGTCTTCATCCGATCCTGATTGTGAAAATATCGAAGGACAGCAGCGCCAGCGCTTATCTATTGCACTTATAGAAAAGAAGAGTAATATTATTTGGGGCTCCCTGAAAATGTTTACCACATTGTGAAATACATTATCAAAATTGAAAATTGGCGATGACTTTGATATGAGTTAATCAAGTGTTCACAAGATTTTCACAAAAGCTGTGCCTATGATGGCAAATTGTTTATAAGAGCTTATATATTGGTCTGACATATCTGAAATTGAAAGAAATTTGCCGATCCCTTTCAGAGCTCGCTATAAGAAAGTTAATTCAATTATTGTCTGGAAATTGGAAAACCCTCTGATCCTGTTCGTCTGTCCATGACTTGGTCAGAATAGAAAAAATGCAATACTGTAAAATTTTTGATATCTGCTACTCCAAATGGCACAATACAATTCATTTCAGGAGCATACGGTGGACAAATTCTTCAACAACTTTGTCGATAAAAATAATTTCTTCTATTTTGATTGATTGAAATTCATAAATTCTTTGAATAACTAGAATGTGCAGTATTATGTCAAAGTTTTCTAAAGTTTGTTGTCACATTCTCCATGAATGCCAATATCTCCAGGAATATTTTTTTCCATAGCTTTGTAACCATAGGGAAAATTTTACCATAGAAAATGTAAGCCTGTATTTGTAAAAAATAGATTAGTATCCCTCAACAAAGAATTGGTGTGAAATAAGTAAATAATTTTGCAAAAAATTTACGAAATTTGTATGAACATACTTCAAGTCTATTCATTCTAAATTATTAATTATATTTTCAGTAGTTCAAACTTAATAAATATTTGACTCATCACATGAAGGAAACACTAACAGGTACCGAATATGAATTTATTTATATTATAATACAAACAGACAAAGCCTACAAATATATTCACAGTATAATGCATTTATGATTGATTATATCTAAACAATCACGAACGTTTTAACTAAGAATCAAAGTTCTTAGTTAAAAGTTGGGCAACTTTCTAGTCATGGTTCTTAGTTCTTGTACTAGGGGTTCCATAAACGCGCTCATTGATTTGCTAGTGTTGAATCCTTAGTTATTAGTTCACTTAGTTCTTGGGAACGTTGCATAAACAAAGCATAAAATAAATAAAAGAGTCAATCATCTCATAATCCACCCTTGGCAAATTTTCCGAACCTGCTTTTACGAAGCCTTGTTTCATTATAAACACACCAAATCGTTTATGATATTGAGAAATTAATAATTGATAAAAATAAACATTAAACATAACCTCAAATGTCAATATGATTTTAATGGGAACTGTCTTTAATATTTGCGGTGTTGCCAATGGTCGCTCTTCATCAAAAGGAAAGCCCGTTCAGAAACTTTGAATGTTTTAAATAAAGAAAACCGTTGTTGAAATGTTTTTTTTTGTTGATGAGTCTATCAATAAACAGTGTTCAATTATATATTGATGGTGTATATCAAGCAGTGAGCTATATGTTTGACAAGAACAGTAATGCGTGTTTCTAAACGTGGATTATGGAGGGGGTAGTTTTCGATGAACGTGACGTCACGGGTACACTTTGAAACGCAATATCTTTTCGAAATAAAAAATATATGATGGCATTCTAAGTCAATTGGACGTTTCATATGAAATATAATCGACCTATATGAGTTTTGGAATTTTTTTTTCGTAAATGTAAAGGTCCATTATGCAATAATTGCTTACGCAGCAATCATCAAGTGAAAGGCTGTCGTTTCAGCGGTTGTAAATACTGTTCAAACAAACACAATACTCTTCTTCATGAGGAAACTTCTGTACTGCACAACGCACACGTGACAACCAAAAACGGCAATTTAGACACGGCCGACGAAGCCGAGTCGAGCGAATCCCATACGAACAGTACATCAATATGCACGCTGTCAAAAAGGGTTACAGCCAGCAGTGTGCTACTTTCAACCGCTTCGGTGTTTGTCAGAAATGATAAGGGCGCGGAACAAACTGCACGAGTTCTTTTGGACTCTGGTTCAATTGGTTTCGTGCAGATTTGACAGATGGTTGACATTGGAGGTAAAACAACCTCACATTTTGGCTTTGTTTACTTTGATAACGAACGTTTATTCGACATTTTTACTGTTTTTATTGTGTTTCGAGTGAAATATTGTGACAATGGACCTGACAAAATATTATTCAAGTTTATAGATGATGTTCACCGAGAACGGTATAAAGAGAAAATTGTAGTATTGGGCATTGATCCCTATCTTCTGATAACTGAAGAATTATCAACAGATATTTCACTTTTTCCCAAAATAATGTATCCTGATATAGTAAATTATTTAGTGGAAACGAAGAATGCTTTCACAATGACTGAAATGAAAGCATATAAAAGTTTAGAAGCCTACAATCTAGCAACTTGTGGATGGGGGAAGTTAATATATGTTAAGCAGATAAATTCTCATATCTTGGTCATTGGAAAGGTGAACCATCATACCTATAAAAATACTGATAACTTATAATGCGAAAACAGGAGGAAGTTACATCGATAGGTAGAAAAGCATTTTGGATGCCACCAACTAATAAATCAGCTGAGCCCTGCAGAGTCTCATCACACCCAGTTGACAATTGTTTTTACAATATGTAGTGTTGTTTCCTCATCGTAAGACCCTGTTGCGAATGTGTGAAACCATTTTTGGAAACTATGTGTTTTTATATATACGTTCACATTCAAATATATGTTAGTATTGTTTTTCACATGAAATTCTAGTTGAAGTATCATTGTTTAAAAATTCTGTTAAATTTCTGTTTTAAACAACTTTATGGGGAAATAAAAATTGATAATTTTTTTTCCATATTTTTTATACTGATGACTAACTAACTTGCCCTTATTTCAACTGTTTTACAGTTCCTTTCTCTTACATCCTTACAACTAGTTGGCCTTTTAGTCCTTGATGAAGTTTATACGTAAATAAATTTGCATGTTGTGTGCGATGGCTGTGTATGTACCTATATATATATATATATATTTCTTGTGATGAAAATCATGTTGAAAATAAAACATTTATAATGGTTGAATTATTTATTTCATAAAAAAGGCAAGCCAAATATTCTACAATGAATTTCAAGTTGGAATGTGAAAATATAATTCATCAAATAAATTCCTTCTTTGGACTTCAATCGGCACCCAGCTTATTGAATAAATTGGTACAACATACCCTATTGAGGGGGCATAACGCTTTTTTCTTACGTCAACACCTACCACAAGCCGCGTAAAGGAACTTCGTTCAAAAATCCATCTTTAAAAAATGCAAAGAAAAATTCCATCCTTGGGTTAGCAAATCCTCAGCAGACCACTATATCCATATGAAATACCTGTAATCTTTTATATCTATCACATAAAACGCTATTGCCATGATTGATTTCATATCCCATATTAATGGATGGTACCCAATCGGGATGGGTTTCTTCCCTCAAGGAAGCTGGCTCTCCTACAATATTAGGAAGTCGTGTTTATTAAAATGTGCCAAATGAAATATTATTTTTATCGTGGCTATCTCTTCATGGCTCACTGAAATATATTATAAATAAATTAAATAGATTCAACAGATTTCCTTTACCAGAGAGAAAATGTCTGGAACAAACTGTACCATATTTCGTTAACTTAGCAGACCAGTCTTTTCGTTTGATGGCATGTATCCAGGCTGCTTGCCTTCTCTGGGAGATTTCACAATGTTTTCTATTTCTTACAGCAGATGGATTTCTGATAACAGGGTCAAAAATACAAACATGTACAATTTACCTGAAAAATCGTATTCGGCCGTCTTTTGATGCATTTTTATTGCATTTCACAACAGAACAATATAGAGGCATGATCATCTACGAATTAAACAATAAAACATGTAATCCAACTACTGAATTCTTTTTGAAATAGGTAAAAATGTTCAATTCTCCAACATAAACAAATCGGAAAAGTAAGGTTGTTTTACCTCCAATGTCAACCATATGTCAAACGTGCACGAAACCAATTTCAAGCTTTATTACAACTGATTTGAGTACTAGGTTAAAATTACCGAAAATAAAAACTAACTTAGCCGTTTCAGGATTTAACAACGCGCTTTCAATTGTGAAACATAAATTCAATGTACGTGTACAGTTAATTCATGATTCGTTTTCTTTCGAAATCACATGTTTTGTCATTGAAAATATAACAGGAATTTTGCCCGAATCAAACATAAGTAAATCCAATCTTGATTTTCCAATTGAAATTCAACTAGCCGATCCACGCTTTCATATTCCTGGAAAAATAGACATTTTAATTGGAGTAGATTATTTCTGGGAATTATTATGCAATGAGCAAACAAAGTTAGGACCATCAAAGCCTATTTTTCAGAAAATAAAATTGGGTTGGATAGTTGCGGGACCCATTCAAGTTCCACTTTGTCGCTCCACTTGTAGTCTTAGTAAAAATCTAGATATCGAAACACAACTGACTAAGTTTTGGGAGGTTGAAGAAATGGGTCACAAGAAAGCATTTTCCAGCGAAAAAATTTTGTGCGAACAAGTTTTTTCAAATACGGTTCGTCGTGATAAGAACGGAAGATTCATAGTGTCGTTACCACTTAAAGATAACATTGAAAAATTAGGCGAATCACGTAATCTTGCGATTAAACAGTTCTATCGTTTAGAAAAAAGACTTCAGTCTAACGAGAAACTAAAAGGGTTATACAAGGATTTTTCAATGAGTTCGTGTCATTAGGGCATATGTCAGAAGATTCAGATTTCAGAAACGAGGTTGAATATTATATGTCGCACCACGGGGTTTTGCGCGAAAACAGCATCTCCACTAAATTACGTGTAGTTTTCAATGCGTCCGCCCCTTCGACTACAGGAGTAAGTCTAAATGATTTTCAAATGACCGGTCCGATTATACAGGATGATTTGTTATCAATCATTCTGCGATTTAGAATGCATGCAATAATTATTACGAGCGATATCAAGATGATGTACAGGCAAGTATTGATAGAGCCCGAGCGAAGAAACTTGCAAAAAATCGTATGGCGATCAAACCCTGGCGATCCGTTGCGAACTTATAAAATAAACCGTTTGGTGTATGGCATGACCGCGGCATCATTCTTAGCTATTCGTTGTTTACACGAATTAGCCGACATTCACAAAAATTCCAATCCCAAAATTTCTCGTATTATCAAAACTGATATGTACGTGGATGATTCAGTTACTGGTGCAAATACACCTGAGGAAACAGAACACATTTGTGAGAGAATTGATCAGATCCTTCTAACTGGGGTATTTGAACTTCGTAAATGGCGTTCGAAAATGCGCTCGGTAATAGATGATTTCTCGGGTAAAATTGAATCCGAGCCATTTGAGTTTTCACCAGAACATATTCAACAATGTAAAACGTTAGGTTTGTCGTGGATTAGCAAGACCGATAAGTTACAGTACGCTCTTAATGAGAATGATAAGGGATATAAAGTAACTAAAAGAACAATTCTTTCAAGAATTTCAACTGTGTTTGATCCGTTGGGTCTACTGAGCGCTTGTATAATAGTAGCGAAAATTATATTGCAAAAATTGTGGGAAGCACGTTTGACTTGGGATGAGGAAGTTCCTAGGAATATTTATGATCGATGGTGCGAATTTGAAACCGAATTACATAATTTAAATGATTTGAGGATCAATCGAAAAATTGTGTGCAATGAATATACCGACATATAATTGCACGGATTCAGCTATTCATCTCAAGACGCATACGGAGCCTGTATTTACGTAAAATCTTATAATCAAAATCACGAAGTAGAGGTCAATTTATTAATTGCAAAATCAAAGGTAGCTTCTCTTTCGAAATTGAACATACCGCGCTTAGAGCTTTGCGCTGCGTTACTTTTAGCCAGACTGATATCAAAGGTTGTAGAATCCATGAAGGTTATATTCAAAAATATTTATTGTTGGACCGACTCAACAATTGTTTTAGGTTGGCTCAAAACATCCCCGAATCTATCAAAACCATTTGTTGACAATCGAGTAGCAGAAATACAAAGGTTAACAAAATAATACAGTTGGAGACATGTTCCTACAAGCGACAACCTCGCAGATATAGTATCCAGGGGGATAAGTCCAAAATATATTTCAAATTGTCCTTTATGGTGGCAAGGGCCAACATGGCTTCTAAAAGAAGAACCCTACTGGCCATATTTGACTTTGTCAAACGATAATTTGCCTGAACTGCGCCAGGTTGTATCCATTGTTTCTTCAAATGCACAAACATTCCCGTTTTATCGATTTTCAAAATTATCTAGAATCAAAAGAAGTATGGCTTACATCCTGAGATTCATTAGGAACTGTAGAACGTTAAAGGAAAATCGCGAAATAGGGAAACTTACGGGCTCAGAAATTGATACCACTTTTATGTCATTGATTAAAATGTCGCAAAAGGAAATGTTCTATTTCGATTATGGCAGATTGAAAGAAAATAAACCATTGAAGCGCGATAGCAATCTTTTAAGCTTGAATCCATTTTTAGACCCAGACGGTCTAGTTCGAGTAGGAGGGCGGTTAGCTTATTCAAAATTTGCCTACGATAAAAAACATCCCTTGATATTGGATCCCAAGCATGATTTGGCAAGATTAATTTTTGAATATAAACATATGGAACTTCTTCATGCGGGACCACAACTATTATTGTCAACTATACGCGATACATTTTGGCCAATTTCAGGCAGAAATATGTCAAAAAAGATAGTTCGATCTTGTATAAAGTGTTGCAAGTACTCGAAACAAGCTATTGCACCTATAATGGGGAACTTGCCGAAGTCTAGGTTGGAACCTTCTCCTCCTTTCAGTAAGGTAGGCGTCAATTATGCTGGCCCATTTATTATAAAAGATAGAAAAGGTAGAGGTGCTAAAGTATCCAAGGCTTGGGTTTGCATATTTGTCTGTTTTCTGACCCGCGCTATTCATGTTGATTTGGTAACTGCGTTGACTGCGGAGGCCTTTATTCAAGTTTTAAGGCGATTTGTATCACGTCGTGGCAAACCAACAGACATTTTTATGGACAACGGAACTAATTTCATAGGCGCAAGTCATGAATTGTAAACTTTAGGTAGTTTTCTGATGGATAATTCTGCACACATCAGTGAACAGGCCCGGAATATGAATGTTAATTGGCATTTCATTCCGGCCAACTCACCCCATTTTGGAGGCTTATGGGAGGCAGGAGTAAAAAGCGTTAAACATCATCTTAGACGCGTGATTGGAAATTTGTCATTAACTTATGAGGATTTTCAAACCCTCTTGACACAAATTGAAGCTGTGTTGAATTCCCGTCCTTTAAGTCCCCTCTCATCCGAACCTGATGATTTGACACCCCTTACCCCAGCTCACTTCTTGATCGGGAGGTCTATCCAAGGCATGCCAGATCCATTACTATAAGAGGTTCCGGAAAATAAGCTGTCGCATTTTCAACATCTTCAGAAGTTGCAACATAATTTCTGGGAGAGATGGAGCCGCGAATACATAAGCGAGTTTCAACAAAGTTCCAAGTGGAAACAGAACCAGAGCGAATTGAAAGTTGCTCAACTCGTTTTAGTCAAAGAAACTAACTTACCTGTGATGAAATGGCGTTTGGGGCGAGACTTGGAGTTAATTCAAGGAAAGGATGACGTTTGCCGTGTAGCGTCAGTGAAAACTGCTGATGGAATTTTAACCAGAGCTCTTGTGAGGTTGTGCCCGTTACCAGTTGGTGCCTGAGTGATGTACTTTTTTTGAAAGTCTTGATTTGCTAGAGACTTCCAAGGCCGGGGGCATGTTCCGAAATTCACCCCCCCGAACAAGTGCCGCTACTGACTTATTTAGTTTATAGATTTATTGCTCGCAAAGAGACAAAAGAAGAAATATTGTTTTTTGTTGACATTGATGTCATACCTGTCATGTTGAAGCGTTGTGTTGCAAAAACTGGCATTACCCTTTGTATTCATAAAATAAAGGTAAAAAAGTGATACAGTCCACATCATTCAATTAGTTTAACAAGTACGAACAGTTACCAAGTTATCGAACACCCTGTATGTTGATTAGTTATTTTTGGAACATAGCTTTTCTTGCTTTCTACAACTTTTATTTGAGACATTTTTTCTTATCTTAAATAGGGAAGCAGCTATCATCCACCCATGTTGATACATCCTGTATATATATATTTATATATATATATATATATATATATATATATATAT